>JBDFRD010345408.1:0-10141 GCA_039654405.1 Bullina lineata | reverse complement strand
AGAGAGAGAGAGAGAGAGAGAGAGAGAGAGAGAGAGAGAGAGAGAGAGAGAGAGAGAGAGAGAGAGAGAGAACAAAATACTCCATCTTTCTTTTCAAAAGTATGGCCAAAGAAGTTTACATCTGACATCTGTGTTCTGCTGAAGAATTCTTTTAAAAAGTTCTCTTCTTCAGGAACTGATTGTGGATGGGTTGAAAGTCTACGTCTCAGTTGGGCTGTCCCTGTATTTTCATTTCATTCTGTTATTTATAGACCAAAATAAGTTTGTTGCTACTAAAAATAGAGGCAGCCTGAACAAATGAGGAAAATGGTAAAGTAACTTATTGTGTGCATGAAGCTAGATTCCAGTGAATTTTGAATCTTTCATCTCTCCATAAATTAAAGCCAAAGTTTGCTTCGACTTAACAACCATGTCATGTCAGTGTTGAACTGAATAAAAAAACATTAAGTTTTGTTTTTATCATTCTTCTCCAAAATAATTTTCACTTGCTTCCTCCAATTCACACTACTAAACCAGGATAAGCTCAGCTCTATGGACCTTAGTAAAGAAGAAGCACTGGAGGAAATTTAATTTACTTAATTTTTTTTCAATCTCATGATTTCCTACAAACCATATCATGAAATCTGGAGGTAGTCAGTAAGTGTATGATCAGTATACACCCTTTAAGCCTAAAAACCTAAGTAGTGGCCAAAATCCTGAGATATTCAGATTTTTTGCAACTAAGCTTGGCTGTAATTAAGCAGAACATGTCATTTCAAATGAAATCTGTATAAGAACATTGCCTACCAATAATAATTCTTTTTTGCTTGGCAAAAATTTTTTCCTCTTTATTATTTTGTAAAAACTGGATCACAAGAAACAGAGAATGTTAGTATATTGTGGTACAGACCAGAGTGCAGTAAATTTTTAAAAAAATATAGGGGAAAAGCAGAGGCCAAGGTAAGAGGGTTAGTAAATAACAAGAATAAAATCATTGCTGGCTCGCTGACATGAGATAAATGGAATGCAGTGGCAGTAAATTATTACTATCATCAACATTACTATTATTATTAATAATTGTTAGAATTATTCTTGTCATTTTTGATGTTATCACTATTGATCATTATTATAAATTATTATTCATACTATGCTTTGCCAAACATGACTTTGAATGCCTACTTGAGCAGAAAATAAAAAAAAATGATCATATTCATATTTTTGTCCAGAGGATGGTAATGATTGGTCATGTGCAGCAATCAAAGTTCAATCACATTGCATGAATTGAGAACCATGCTGATCATCATGCATTATTATTAAATCTGAAGAAAACTTTGGATGTCTGTCCCAGATTTTGCAATTGAGGAACGGAAAAGTTTCAAGACATTGAAAATGTTTTGTGCCTATTAACAGCATAATGCTTGGTAGGGTTGTATACTTTGCTCAGTAATTTATTAACAAAATCTTCTATTGAGTGTTGCATTTTTATCTTGACTTACCTTGCATAGACACATTGACCTGAGTTCTGTTATGGGGATCAGCAATCCAAAGAGTGTAGCATACTGAATAGGCATCACACAAGACATTCTTCACAGTTCCATTGTCCAAATCATCATTCTCAGTAGCACTGTTGTCAGAAGGATAGATCCGCTTTCTCATCACAGAGTCTGAGTTTTTGGAATGTGGGTTACCACCATAGTGAGCGCAAATGGTTCCATGAGAATTCTTAGACAATGTAGTGCTCTCCTCTTTAGTCCCATGGATTGAAGTGCTGATGGTGTGGCTGTCAGTATCTGTCACGGATGAATTGCTTTCACTTACAGCTGACTTCTCATTACTAGGCAATCTGGATGCTCTACCTAAAATAAGATAAGATTAACTTGTAAAAAACCCAAGTAGCAAATTTATTAATTTAATCATATATTTTGTACATAGTACTCATGAAAAAGAATTCAATAGTTGGCAAACAAAATATTTCTTTTAAAAAGGGGGACACATGTTTTATCATTATTATTATACTTTCAAATTGCAATTTTCGCACACATGGCTAAGATATTTTGAGATTAAATTAAGTGAAATAGCAGCAGGTTCAACTCAATTGTCTTACTTAAACTGATCCCCATTTGCTAGCACATACCTCCCTATACTTAAAGTAATGTAAAATATTCTTCAGTGAAAGGTAGTATATTGTATATTAAATACATACTCCTTTTCTCAGAGAAAAGGTTTTCATAATATATACAGCTCTTCTACAAAGATGATTCCTACAATAATATGTTCAGCCTTCTGATTCTTTTACTCAGTCTTTTTTTTACCCCAAATTATGTACTTCCACCCACATAAATAAGGAAAGCGAGGATGGTTTAAATACTTTCATGTAATTTGAGTATATTTTGTGCTCACATCAAAAGTATACACACACATGGAACAAAATTATCATCAATTTTATCATCCAATTCCACAATAACTTATTCACAAAATCTAAAAATAAGTAAAAATTATGTACAGGTACTAGGTAAATATTATATTCAGAGGACTTGCTAAAAAAGAAAGGGCTGAATTATTGTTTTAAAGACGTGCACTTTGTTTGGGTAATACTTTATATGGGGGGAGGGTTGCCTGAAGGCAATTGTATCCACTCATAGCTAATGTTAAACATTATGTAGCTTGGATTGACTATATGGAAACATGCTTTTATTTCTCATAAAAACCTCTAATAGAAACTTGCAGTGGAAATGACAGGAACATTTAAAACAACAAATTGATTCAAATTTGGCATTAACAATGCTGCATACATTTTTAAAAGCAAACTTTTTTTTAATCTGCAGAATATTTCCCTTGAAATGCAATGTCTAATAATTTAACCTGTGAGTCATTACTCATTATTATAAAACAGGCCCAATATTACAAAAGAAAAACAAACAACCACATATTTGTGGTAAATTTTGCTCTTGTATTTTTCTGCAAAACAATTTAATTACTCAATTCAAGAAAGAAAATGTAGTGAACTGTTTGCACTCTGCAGATTAAAATAAATGCAATTTCTTAATAAAAGTCTACCTCGCAGTGAAGAAAGGAGTGAAATGGATAGCCTACTGTGGGGTAAATGAATTAAAGCTGACAAAGAAGACAACATGATGGCCCTTTGCATTCTGATGCAGGGAGCCTAGATCTACATGTATTGTAAATCTGTACTCCGGTGGTGAAAATGGCATTTTTTTTTTTTGTTCTCAAGAAATCAGCCTTTTCAAATGCTCCAAATGAAGATTGGAGCAAACGGGAACTAGATTTATAGCTAGAATTTTATTGTCAATCCCTTCAGAATGTTCTTTTTTAATGTTCCTCGTGAGCATATGGTGGCATCACTCAACAACAAGCTTCAAATATATTGTGTTCGCAATAACTGCAATGAGTTTTCTGGTTTTTCGGCATTAGTAGCCTGCCCACTTTTAACACCTCCCAAAGATGGACAAGACTTCACTCTATCTAACAAATGAATAGCCTAATTTTTTCCCCAATAACACACACTAAACTAGACAAAGCAGAAAAAAATTTGTATAAAATAATAACCTAGATATCTAGAATCTAGATCTATAGGCACACAGCTAAAAATCAGCAAGGGCGATAAAATCAACAAGTGCACAAAACATGTGTTTTGTTTGAAAAGTGACAACAATGACGATGAATTAAAATTAGAATGATGTTGTAGGCTACTCTTTAGATTGAGAGATAACAAGTTTTTAAGACTGCAAAAGTAATTTCCCAGTCAAAATATTGGTCTCTATTCTAATTCTATAACATCAAGGTATGGCTCAAAATTAAAAACTGACATACACCTCTAGATTCTTCCTTGTAAGGACAAATCATGTACTTTTCATGTAGAGAATCTAGATTCTCTGATTCAGTTGATGAGTTGGGAACATAACATATTCAGTAAGGTGTAATGTGTACCATTATGCTCATTATACACATCAAAAAAGGGGCAAAACCTTTTCTTTGCCTTACCTGACTAGAGCTATTGTTTCTCAATAAAATTATAAATAATAACTTTGAAAGATAGTGAAAGTGTGGATAATTAATGATGTATTTTATTGACAGACAAATATGTAGACCTAGATCTATGGGTCCAACAGGGACAGGTAAAAACACAATAGGGTTGATGATGCAATGTGCACAGAGATTTTGATTTCGTTTGTTTACCTTTCCACATGAACAGCATCACTATCACGAATAAGAGAGCTTGCGCTGAAGTCTTCACCATCATTCCAGATCACTATCTAGAGATCTATCAAATTTCTTGAAGTTCAGTGAGATTTTTTAAAGACAAATCTCATCGTTGTTGATCTAAATAATCTAAATCTAGATCTACATCGTGTTGATACTCCAAGTAGGCCTAGATAAGAGAAAAGAAAGGTAGTCTAACATTCTGTCCCTGGTGCATTGTTGACTGTTCTGTCCAACACCTCGCCGCTCATGGCATGGGGCTACATTCTAGACAGACATCTCTTGGACAACACGAGCCAAATATCTGTTTCAACTTGATATATCACATCGTTCTTTCCTTGGAGTTAAAACGTGAGAATGAAATCCGTTTCTAGATCTAGTGGTAAACTTAAGTTGGTAAATTTATGAAGACGTCAGTCTCCGTCGCCACAACTTTGTGATCTCCTTGCTCGTGCGTCGTAAAAGTAGATTATTCTATGCCTTTCTTTCTGTTGTCCTCGAACAAAATACGAACACCACAATCCTAGAACTTTGATACAGACCTAGAATCTAGTTTGCAATATATATAAAATACAGTTCTAAATCTAGAGTCTATTTCTATATCAGTCTTGCCCAAAATCACTGAATCAAATTCGCTCTCGCCACTGTAGACCCAGGCCAAGCGCCTACTGTTGGGTCTTGAAGGCAGTCAGACGGTCTGATGGCTCGACTCGACTGTTTCCCCCAGACAGCTTGACCCAGACAGCTCGCAAAATGGACTCGTCCGTTGACACGAGGGCCTTGCACACAGAGCTGGGGTCCACTGAATTTGGAGGGGGTCGAGGCCCTAGCCAACCTGGCCTATCTAGCCCAGGCTATTGTGGCATTGGCGTCCTAATGCATAGAGTGATTTGTTTGGAAAACGATACATTATAATAGATTATCTAGATCTATATTTACCTCCCGGTTTCGAGATCAAAACTTACGCCTACTGTTTATCAAATGATCCTGAAGATTGTTGTCTAATATGGGTAAATGCTGAAATTTCAAATTTTCTTTTCAGTTCAACTGGACCTTCTCAAATCATCCTCCCCTTTTCAAATATTATTTTTATCTGTCGAAAACAACACAAAACATAATACATGTAATAAAATGGAAATCACAAGTAAAAAGCGCTATCCCGGAGAAAACAAGGACATATCAACGTGTCGACAATTTCTGTCGTCGAAGGGAACAAATAATAACAAAAAACAGTCACACAAAAGGTGAAGAGAAGAAGGAAAAGAATAAGAGCAAAAAACTTAAGGTGTTTTTTTCCAAGTCTGGGCATGAAGCTAAGATGAAGTTTATTCATTCGATTGTAGATCATTTCAGGCCTGTACACAGTGAAGAAGCTTGAATGGAAAGCAGCATTTTACAGGTCAACGTTGATTTGTACAGAACTGGCTGGCTGAAGATGATTAAAGAAAACAGTAAAGAACGTCGGTGAATGGTAAAACAATCTTTCTACAAATCAAAATTTACGAAGATGCACAAGAGTGGAATGCATTTTACACAGCAACTCTGCCTGAAAACGTTCAGAAAGAAAGAAAGAACATAGAGAAAATTGATAGAAGAGGTAGGCTACAACAGAAGAGTGCGCCCAGAACTTGTCAACATAAGATAAGCCAAAAACGTGTTGTGTGTGTTTACTTTGTATAAAACAACACAAAACTGAATGTTTGGATAACATAATAAATTAGAAACAAGATACATGTACTAAATACAAAACAGAAGACAAAACAAAAGAAACAGTAGATTGTGAATGGATGTATAAGAGTTAGTACGGAAGAAAGGGTGACAAAAGTGGAGCACAAACGCTGTACCAGTAGCAAAGTTGTGTGTATAAGAAAGAAATGATAATAAAGGATTTGTTTCTTCTTCTTCTTCTTCTTCTTCTTCTTTTTCTTCTTCTTCTTCTTCTTCTTCTTCTTCTTCTTCTTCTTCTTCTTCTTCTTCTTCTTCGCCCTTCATCCTTAGGACAAAGGCATAGGTAACGCACAGTAGACACCCAGAGCTGTCTATCCGTAGTCATTTTGACCATGTAGTCCCAAGTGTAATCAGGTCTTCTCGGATAGGCCTCAACCTGCCGTTTCCAATAAGTCCTTCCTCCCCAGATAGGCCTCAACCTGCCGTTTCCAAGAAGTCCCCCCAATGTTTTTTTTAATCGGCCGACCTCTCCTCCTTTTACCCGTTGGAATTCGTCTAAGAGCCTGCTTTGTAACATTTGCTGATGGTTTTCTTGAAGTGTATCTCATGTAGCGGTGTAGCGTTATTTCTTTTATTGATTTTCTTCATCCTATCCATTCTCCTGTCCTGTGCCATAATTCAGTTTTGCTAATCGTTGTCTGGCCACTGAACACCTAAGCCTAATATTCGTCTCAGTTTGCGTCTTCCTGGTTATTACCTGATGGAGCAGCTAAACAGAGGAGTTTGGCCAGAAGAAGACAGAAGCATAAATCCTCACGTGCTCGTTACAAACTAAACGGCTCGAGCGAAATTTAACTAGTCTTCAAAATTACACAGTAATCAAATATGAAAATAGCCCGCAGACCTCCAGAGAAACTAGACGTGGGCCCTATATCAATACATGTACTTTGAAACATTGTACTTCAGATGGGAACTCATAGTTCCTTTCGGGGAAGTACCAAAGGCTGAAGGAGAAGTGGATGACCTGAAAAATGTGTACATGTATTGTACCGGTATGACAGATAAATATAAAACGAAGAATAAGCAAACATGAGCTATACTGCCGTCAGCTGACAAAACGCCTTTTTTCTTGTCAGGGTAGTTTCGAGATATCAACGATTTTCAGTTTTTTCTTAATATCCAAACTATCTGACACAGTACCACAACAGCTGATATCACATCTTGACGAGAATGTCATTCCCTATGCTCAACAAAAATTTGGTTCATTTATTTTGAGAAATAAATAAATAAACAAGAAAAAAGGCGTTCTGTCAGCTTTGCCTTGAGCAAGGCGTTTTAACAAGAACGCCTTTTTTTAAGAGTTCGCTGACAGAACGCCTTTTTTCTGAGGCTGGCGGACGAAAAAGGCGTTATGTCGGCAGACTCTTTTATGGTCTCACAAATAAATAAAAAAAAACCACGAAAGTAGGCATAACTTTTCGATTACATCCTTTCGCGGGGTTAAGATCTGTTTGACAGGGCGTTCACTTTGTGGGACCGTAATGGTTACTTCTGTATTCAATATAGACCGTAAAATCCGGCACCGAACAAACCTCTTTCAAATCTTTCAAAAATAGGCCTAGATCTAGAATACTTCAGTCCTGAGCAAAGACGAAAAAACGAGTTTCTAGAGGTCTTCATAATTGTGAAAGAAAAACTAGGTGGAAATGATTCGTGCTTACAACGCGGAGATACACAACACTTATTGAACATAAAACATGCTATTCACAAGACTAAAACAACAAAACTTCGTTATTCATACTTGATACAAAAAGCCATACTTATGAAAAGTTTTATTTACATAATGCCAAGGATATTTTTCATGTTTTGACATTTTGTGTTTGCCATCTTATAAAAAGAAATGAATGTTTTAAAAAAGTCTAGCAAATGACTCGAACCATACGAACATAATTCATGACAGAAAAAAAAATTGTGTGCAAATAAAACAATTTTCAATAGATGTGATTTAGAATGAAATGTCTTCAGATAAAAATAATTAAAACGATTCACAAATTCATATTTCTTGGAATGCATCATCAGTTACAAGATTCAATAAATTAAGCTACGTTTAAGAGAATGGCAGCACTGTCGTGGAATAAAATAATAATGTTTTGGAAAGTAAAGCATTGGTGCATGGTGATGTAGGCGTATTTCATATACAATACAATAAAATCTGATGTATAAAGGTACTGGTTGTAGACTAGCTGGTATCGTTTGACATGGAATATAATACATGTAGCACATACAGAAAGTGTACAATACTTCTGTTGTATAAAAACTACAATTAGCATTCAACATGGACGAACTTCACAGCAGAGATTCAATTGATTCTGTATTGTTTAATAAATATCTAATAAACTACAAACTGTATTGTTTAATAAATAACTAATAAACTACAAACTGTATTGTTTAATAAATAACTAAAAAACTACAAACTGTATTGCTGCTTTGAAAAAGGCAGGCAGAAATGTATATTTACATGTAAAACTTCAGACCAAACATTGGTTGAGATTCTTGAATGAATAAAACATGAAGTACGGATTTGCATAAAGTTCAGATTAAAATTAATAAAAAGAGCATTAATGTAAATTCAACGTTCAGATCAATGATGCATGATAAAACATCATAGAAAACACACACACACACACACACACACACACACACACACACACACACACACTCACACACACAAAAACACACACACAAACACACACACACACACGGACATACAAAGAATTGTTTTGACTAATCAACATTGTACCACGACTTATCGTAAAGACTCAAATATACGTATCTTTTAAAATAAAAAAAGTGCTAAAACACAAAGAATGCCAACATTTCGAAATTAAATCCCAAAGGTTTGTTCATTTTGCCATTAGATCTAGAATCTATGTTTTTTAAAAAGAATTCTGAACTGAAATTCTGACAAACCTTCCTTTCCCCAGCCGCCCGAATGCGAAGGCCTATCAATTTACTGGAATATTTATTTGACCTGGTTATTGGTATATTGATTTCTACGAAATATTTACTGTATTCTGAATAAATCAACGCCTCACGATATATATATATAGTCAAAGCTTAACAAATTGGGCAAATTGAGAATTATTCTCACTGAAAGATGACAGCACGTAGAAATTGTTCGCTAAAATGGAATGATCACAGTAACGTATAGGCCCTATTTCATGATGTGGCTTCAGTATTAAACCGTTCACTGCCAAAGTCACCCATCGAAGAAAAATTGCCAACATTAAAGATGTGAATTCGCTGGATTCTTACTGTGGTCTTTAATATTAATTATCACATCACTCACTTCTTTTGCACTCTATAATGAACAAAAAGAACTCTGAAATATGTTTTTAAATCAAGTTCTTCTCACTATTTCTTTAAAACAACAACTTTTTTTGCTAGAATTCAGTGACACACAGCTGGCAGTGAAAGGGTTAAAGTTGAGTATCCGCGCTAAGCGACACCTTAAATCGAAATATATTTTTTGAATAAATAATCAATCAATGTTATATCAGTTGTATCGGCATTCACAAGAAAACAACATTCACGATAATTTCATTTTACAATCATCTTCATTGGTTGAAAGTAGTCCGGCCCCACGACTTAATTTATAAGTACAGCCGAACCTGCCTAGACAAAACCTGTCTAAGACGGAATCCCCCCCCCCCCCCGTCCCCGTGATTAATTCCTATATATTTGACCTGTATAAAATGGAAACCTGTACAACACGGAAATCGAAGACAAAATGCTCTCCCAACTGTGTCAGAATTTAGTAGCCCCAGCCTCATTTAAAACACGTGCCGAACAAGGAAAAATCTTTCATTTTATCAACCGCGGAAGAAAATCGTGAGAGAAATACTTTCCCCCCTTCCGTTTCCGTCTTGGGCAGGTTCGACTGTAACATTGTTTATGTTGGCATCATTACTACATTAATAAATACAGACGCAATAAAACCATTATATAAATATTACTATAAAAATATATTAAATAAATATCACTTTTAAAGGATCAGAAGAATATTGCAACCGAGAGATTTGTATATAACAGTAAAATATTCCATCAGGATACTGCATGAAAAATACCAGAATTGATTTTTTAGGACAACATGCTAACAGAAATGAGACGATTGTGGGTTGTTGTTGTTGTTGATAATGATGATGATGATGATGATGATGATGATGATGATGATGATGATGTTGATGATGATGATGATGATGATGATGATGAT
>JBDFRD010345297.1:0-10142 GCA_039654405.1 Bullina lineata | reverse complement strand
TTTGTGACACATGAACTTACTCATTAGGACTGTTATTATTTTAAGATGTAACTGAGAAATATCCAGTGATGAAAAGTTATTCAATTAAAAGAAATTCCATTACAAAATTCACTGTGCATTTTTAATAATAAATGCGTAGTAAAAGTAAAAATAGGACTTGATCAAGTTTGAACATCACAGAAGTGCATCTTCATGACACACATTCATGTTACATAGAAATAGAAGATGAAGAACATTCAAACTGAATGAATGGTTGGCCTGCGTCTTTGCTGATGCCACAATAGCCTCTCTAACTGTAGTGGTCAAAAGACATGAGAGCAAGGCAGGATTTTATTTAATCAATGAATCTAGTTGTTTCCTCATGCTTAAAATGCTCTTTGCACGTGTTTCTAACTTAGCAATCGTTGAATGAATCGACTCCTCTCCCTGTTCCCCATGAAAACAGAGAACAAACCAATATGCATCCACGGAATGTAGTGATTTTCCTGGAAATGTTGCTTGGGGAAGATACTGTTTGGAAATATGTATCTGTATGTCTGCATGCATTTCTTTATTGCATGTTCAGATTTCTCAATGTCTTCTTCTCCGATTGATGCGGAATGAGAAACTAATGAATGTACTTCTGCATAGAGAGGTCATTCAGTTGTTTTGTTTGTATTCTGGGTATGTAATAAGTGCTTGTCTGGCATGTGTCTTGTGTGTGATTCGTCAGTTTTTTGTTTCTTTGACAGTGAACGTTTTCCACAGGTTCTACACAAACCATTCAAATGCATTAAACGAACTTCATAAGTATTTGTATGTTCCTTGTTCAAATTTAGTCAGCGATATCAGAACTGACAAAAACAGGACTGGAAAACAGACCCAAAACAAAGAAATCAAGTCAAGTGTTCAAATTTTCACCCAAAAAAGCAACAGAGAGATAAAAAATTTAATAAAAAGCTTGAAAAAACTGACGTGCACTCAATTTTTTAGTCTTCTCAAAGAAATGACTTTTCAGAAAAGACAAGTTTTAATAAATTCTGTAGCGGAGAAGAAAAGATATAATATGCACAATTAAAAATGCAGATCGAATCTTTCAAGCGCAAAAATACCAATCAAAGGAAACACGATGGAATGGGACTAATTTTGAACGAATTTTCTCCAAACTTCACACACACCAAGCAAAGGAATGAACTAAGGTTTCTGGATCGTAAATGTCCACTTATATAGAACAATTTACACTGAAATCAGTGTGTAAGATTGCACAAAATTTATGTATTGCGTTGTCACCAGCGGTTCCTTTCGACTCGGGTGAATGACCATGACGAGGTCATAAACTATCCGTCCATCCGCCCGTCTGTGACAGCTGATGTCCAGTTCACTTGGATTTATGGGTTTGGGCCGCAAAAACTAAGTGTCCACTGAAACTGTTGGTCTGAGCTGCCGTGCTATATTTAGAACTATACTTCAAAATGTATCAGCGAAATATTCACGCTACGATAGTTTCTAATGCATTTCATGCTCATTGGTTGAATTTATTCACACTTTCTTAGGCTTGGGCAGACACGAAGTGACAAAAACTATGCATAATTTATAGATCTAGGCCTAGATCTAGACCTATATAAAGATCTATCTAGATCTAGATCTAGAGATCTCTAATTCTAACTGAACTAGATCTAGATCTAGAAAATCTAGATCTAGATATCTAACTCTAGATCTAGATAAAAAAAGATTCTAAATTATCAATTTCCCCTTCCAGATTTTTTCTTTAGGGTGGCAACAAAACTAATGCATCACTGACAGTGAAATTTTCACTCACCTGATAATCATCCAGTTCTTCCTCTGTAAAGACACTGTTAGAGCCTCCCATTTTCCTTTCTATTTTTTTTTTCCAGACAAGGAAGTCTCTCGCTCTCAACCTGTTACATAGATTTTCTAGTCATCACCAACTACAACAAAAAAGCAATTTCAACTCAACGGCAGCGTTGTATAGGCATATTTCATAGATTCATAGTAAATATTCATTGTGCAGTAAACAATAATTTATTGGGCTGTAAAAGCAGAATGAAGTGAATACATCCAGACTCTTTATCAAAACGTCTTTATTATTATATGACTTTTTAAATGGGAACATATCATATCTCAAACGCTGAAGGCTATTATTGTTGTACGAGTTGTAATTTGTTGAAGTTTAGCAAGAACAAAGCATATGTTTGTTTGATTTAAAGAAATTAAAAAGCTGAATGAGTCACAACACAACGTCAAGCAAACAATTATGATGAATTTGACAAGAATTTAATGCGGTGACAAAACGCTTCACTGAGTACGGATTCTCTCGGATAAAATGTAGATCTATGCTGGTTTCGTATTTATGATTCATTGAGTGTATTGTCGTCACTTCTAAAGCTTTTTAAAAATATGTGTTTTGCACTTAGTAGAACGAAATGTTTTGACTGTATCAGTAGATTTTTGAGCTCCTTGTCTTTTTAGTCGCTCTTCTAATCTAGACTCGTATTAGATTTTGTTTAGATTAGAATCTGCCCCGTGTCTTGTTTGCCATTGGAGTTGGGGCATCCTTGACTCATTGAAGATTTTGCAACCAGTTTCCTCCACTCCTCGCGATTCTCAGCTTTCTGCAGAATGTCATACCACTCATGACCGGTCCACTCTTGATGTTTTCTTGCCACCGTTTCCTCTGTCTGCCTCTTCCTCTCCCTCACTGTACATTGTACTGTCCCTTGTAGGTTGCAATCCTAAGGAAAAAGAGCTAAACCTAGATTGTCTAGATCTATCTATCCGGATCCTTAAGACTAAGAACACTAGGACAAACCAACGTGTCGACAATTGCTGTCTTCAATGGGAATAGCTAGAAAAAGAGCAATAACAACAAAAACAATAACAATCACACAAAAGGAGAACAGAAGATAAAAAGAATAGAATAAAATAAACTTTGCTTGCGGAGTCTTGATAGATAGATCTAGGACAGTCTTGGCCGGTCCAGATGTGTGTGTTGTGCCCATAGGCCTACCACTTCAATTTGTATCTTATCACTTAAGTCTTCATACAGTCAGGTGGCGTTTTGAACTCTGGTTTTCACTTCTTTGTTGGTTATGTATCTCATGAGATAACCAAGAACTTTGCAAGCATCTCGTCTCCATTGCCCAATCCTTCTTTAATGTCAGCTGTTAGTCCATGTTTCACAGCATCTCTACTTCACCTCGCTTGTCCCTTGGCTTCTGTAGATGTCATTGGGACACCTGTGAAGAAGTTTGCTGCATCCAACATCTCTACTACAGGACTGCAAAAAAGTGTCTTCAGAGACTCGCATTCTCCAGTTGCCAGTTATCAGTAAATGAAGTAACAATGACCAGAAGACACTTTTATATTTAAACTTTCTTGCTTTGTAATTTAATGCATCTTCAAGTTCTGCACAAATGCAAGAGAGCAGTAATTACTAATTAAATAGTACTGTAGCGTATATTCAGTAATATTATACATGTACTGTTAAAAACTTTTTTGCTGTATGTGCAAATTTATAAATTATTATGTAAGTTGAGGAAAAGAGTTGCAACTTTTTTCTGTTTTAGTTCAAGATGTTAAAAACATTATAATGAATTTTACATGTGATTTGTGTTGTCAGTTTTGAGACCAACAGCAGAGAGTCATATACTGACTTTGTCTCCTTTTCACAAGAGTTTCCTGGCCATGCTGTTCTATGGCTGAAGGAGATGAGCGACCAAGTTTGCTGCAATGAAAACCTTCGGTTCTACAAGACCCATGCTGGAGCCTGGTAGTGTTGCCAAGACCTTCATGACAATCATTGTGGTTCACGCTGCACTTCTCACTGGGAACTTTGCGGAAGATGCTCTGAAAACAGAAATTAAGCGTGAGCACCCTATAATTTTATCTCTTATAATTCGTGGCCCTTAGGTTGTCATTTTCTACTGTTTTTTTAGTTTTTGGTAACTTAATTAAACTTAATTAAATTAATTAACTGGACTGACTAAAGGTAAAGGTCGGAATACCTTTCATTGCTGTTGAAGTTGTGGAGGACTGATCAAGGTTTTTTCTAAAAAAAAACACAATGTAAGTAATGTGGTTGATAACATGGAAAAATTCTCCCATATTAAATTGTTGAGAATATATAGATATGTAGATTAAACTTTAGAGCATTAAAAATAGAGAACAAGGAAAGGTGGGACAATAAAGAAAATATGAAATTGGAAAAACTCATTAAAAAGATTTTCTACTTGATTGCAATTTGCAACAACTAAAGATTTGTTATTTCAACTTGTTTCAGCTTTTCGAGACGTATGTTTGGACCTGGGTAGTTTTGTTCATGTGTTTTGTGGAGATGGAGAGAACCTGGCTCACTGTGTGCCTGCCTCCTGGCTGTGTGATGGTCGTGCCGATTGCAGGACAGGCTTGGATGAGTCGGCTGCAACTTGCAGAAATGGTTGGTTTCATGTTTTCATTCTTCTTGCATTATCAACATTCATAGAGAGTGCGTTTCGTGTTTTTAAAGATAACTGAGGAAGTCCTTTATTGGATAATGTCGCAATGAAGAGAGAGAGAGAGTCAGTGCATAGATAATGACCAAGTTTTCCTGTATGAGGAACACTGAAGAATTCCTGACTTTAACCCTTTCACCGCCAGCTACTGGCACTGAGTCGTAGAAGAAAATCCATTCCTTTTTTACATGAAATAGTGAGAAGAGCTCAATTAAAAAACAAAAGAAAACAATTTCAGTTTTCTTTTTGTTCATTCTAGTGTGGAAAAGAGGTGGATGTTATGTTAATTAATAAAGATGAAATTAGGATCCAGCGAAGTGAGAGATGTTGCTTTTTGTCGATCAGTGAATTTGGCAGTGAAAGGCTTAAAGTTAAAAGAAGGAAATTATTGATGACTAGTATGATCAGATGACTGCTTTGGGTCACTTGTTTCAAAAATAAAGATTTTTTATAGTCTTTAATGCTAAAAAGATTTTGCAATAACCAACACAAAGCTAAACACCTATGCAATGGAATTTACTAAAAATAGTACTTGATGCTGAATACAACAAACAAATAAATCCTGTAACCACTTTTTAAATTTTGTTTGTTTGTTTGTTTTCTTTTTTCTTCAGTCGATCCTTGTGAGCCTAATCCCTGCATGAACGGAGGACGTTGCCACGGCTTTTCTGCTCAGGAGAAAGTGTCGGTGGCATACACAGTTTGTGAATGTCTCAGCTCTTTCAGGGGACAGTGGTGTGAAGACAGCCTCAGCGCGCCTGTGTTACCAGGTCTAGCATGTTTTTGAAAGTTTTTCATTTGCATAAAATGTTGTTTCACATTGTTTTGTACATTAAGACTAAGAATATTTGCTAAATTCTCTGTATCAACACACATAGACTGTTTTCTCTGTATTTTGTTTCCCCTTTTCTTGAACTGTAGGAGTCCAATGTTCTAAACCATTCGTTTAATCAACCTTAATTAACGCTTATTGAATGTGTTAACTTAACTTTCCAGTTGATCCTGGTGTGTGTGAGCCAAATCCGTGTTTGGAAGGAGCCTGCACACCTTTACAAGGTCCCACCTATCACTGCAACTGTCGATCAGGTGTGTAGACCAAAGAATGTAGCATGTTCAGATGTGACTTATCTATATTTCTTTTTCAAGTGAAAAGATAAAGTTGTCACTACAACATATGATCATGAAAATAAAGTGTGTACAACAGAAATACAGTAAAACAGTAATATAACTTCAATATTCTTTTTGTTAGACTTATAAAAAACTTTTTTTGTAATATAGATACATTCTATTATATATAATTCAGATTTATTTTATTAGAATTATGGTTGAAACAATTGTTTAATTGGTATGAACTTACTCAATTATATTTGCTTTATTATTGGAATTAAGAAGATTCTAAATTATGCAAGTGTCAATTTGTTTTCTTACTTTTTAAGTCTTTCTTCCTAGTTAAGTGGAAATGATCTTAATATTTTGCCAATGTTTCAATGCAGGCTATGAAGGTGTGAACTGCTCTGTTGCCACGTCGTTGTGTGTGGACAGTCCCTGTCTTCATGGAGGCACCTGCTTGGTAAGTTTGCATCTCACATGTGGATGGAGGCAGTGTCACGCATTGGGTTCATTCTGTGTACTCATCACAATGATTGTTTCAGTGTGTGTTTATTTAATCAGTGACAGAGTTAATTGTTACCTTAAATATAATTTTCATTTTTCTAGTAATAATATATCTGAGATTTTTTATTTGTTTTGTATGTTTACTGGTTTTCTTTATTTGTTGAGGTTTATTACGTCAGTTTTTCAATTATTTCAAATTTATTCTTGATAACTATACTATCATTTTCAATATTAACTTTTTGACAGATAGTGAAGCTGTACTCATTTTTTCTTCTCTGCTTGTCAATTAAGTACAAATTATTTATTTCTGTCCTGTCAATGAATATCATTTTTTATATTCCAACATTTTGTAAGTGAAATTTTCAGCACTTTGAATTTTGAAATAGTCCTTCTTCCAGACAAATAAATGTTTTTGTATAATTGTTTGATTTTTTGTTTGTTTCTGCGACGTATAGTCATTAATCACTGACTTTTTCTTTTTCTTTTTATTAATCTTAATTTTAATTTTTTTATTCATTGTCAGTTGACAGGTGACACATACAGATGTGAGTGCCTGCCTGGGTGGACAGGTGCAGACTGTGATGCAAGCGTGGAGCTGTGCTCTCCTGACTCATGCCTCCATGATGGGAAGTGTTTAGACAGACACACCTCCGGTGAATGCGTTTGTGTCCTTGGATTCACAGGTGTGTGAACAGGTGTCTCCTTCTTTTCATGCATAGATGTGCTTGTGGTTTTATTAAGATTTGACAATAAATCCCTGAATTGATGAAAGTGTGAAAATCTATGGCAGTCTAATTATGGAATCGACCATTTGTGAAATTAACTACTTTAGTGAGTAACTTTTGACAGGTCATACCTTTTTACTGTGATAATAAACACACTTTACACCATTTTCCCCCTCCCCACCCAGGTGCAAATTGGGTATTGGCATATTCTGCTGGGAAGTAAACCTACGACAGACCAGCGTCCTGTCTAGATATGATGTAAAAACCATCTGTTCTGCATAACGCTACCAAAATCAGGATAAGCTTCGGCTGTATGGGCCTCATTGGCCTTGAAGGAACTTTCCTAACTTTACCATAAATATAATAATGTTTGGTTGCATTAAAACAGTCCACTGTAACACAAACACTAACAATTGTAGTGACAAACAATTTGTCTCGAGGGGAGGATGAATGTTCAGTGAATGAACTATGAGGCCAGGTTGTGAGATAAAACTGAAAGCTGCCAGGTTTTTGACTTGCTCTAAGATTATTGAAATTTGAGTATATTGTGTTTGCACAATGTTTGGAACAGGAGTAAAAAAAAAAAAGCGGCCAAGATGAGCCGAGGAGCAAGAAACTTAATACTCCAAAGAATCAGTGCAACACAAGAGAATGGATCCTGGCATGCTTTGATCAAGTGGTGGCTACACAGAATTAGTCATGAACACCGGCAGTAAGCCAGACAGCAGCCGTCAGAAAAACAGAGCTGGTTCCAAGATGTTCTAGAAGGATCAGCCATACCGTCCTCAGGCACACACAAGTCTTACTAGGAACCTGCAAGGGGAGAGGGACAGAAGTTGCTGAGGGCCATACATGAAGGAAATAAGCTACTTTTGGAGTCAACTGAGGCAACTGTGCATGGACTTGACATGATGTACAGTTCACATGTGTTCAAGCTGTGGCAATGGGTGTATGAAGCAAATGTGAAATTTTAAATAAAGCAAGGCAGAAAATAGAAAAATAAGCTAGAGAAGAAGTGCAAAGAGAATTCAACCAGCAATGATTTCATAATTCAACGGTAGAATCAAGTTACAATATTTTTATTTATTTATTTTACAATACTTTTGTTTCCTAATAGGCTCTCGCTGTGAGACGAACATTGATGATTGTTTATTAGAACCGTGTTTGTTTGGTGGAACTTGTGTGGACCTGGTCAATGACTTCACCTGCGTGTGCCCGCCATCACGAGCTGGTCAGTTCTGTGAGCGCCTGGAACTTTGCCAAGGTAAAAAATTCATTGCATTGTTCTGTGTCTGGGAGCTTTGATTTACCGCAAATGAAACAGTATTATATGAAAGAGGAGTCTTGAAAAAAATACGATTTTCCTTCCTTATACTGCATAGACGCTTTTTATCATTGTATTTTATTTTGTTTCAAAAACTGAGAAAAGGTGATCATAAAGGTGATAAGAAATAAAAGGAAGTCATTTTGTCATTTGAATAGAAAGCTTCTGTTGTTTCAATAGGTCACATAAGGTTACCTCAAACTGCTTTGGATAGAAGCATAAAGTGTTCCAAAATGCTGAAAAAAACATTGATTTTCTGTAACTTTCTTAAAAGCATTGCAATTTCAACAACTAACAGATGGTATTTACCATTACTATTTGTGCAGAAAATCCATGCCAGAACTTTGGTGCATGCATTCCTGCCAGGATTCCTGGTGAGCAGTCATCGTGTGAGTGCCAGGAAGGATATGCTGGGGAGTTGTGTGAGATCAATGAAGACAACTGTACTCCTGACCCTTGTGCTCAGTATGGTAAGCTCAAACACAGGCATTGTTAGCTCAGCATGCACGGGAAGTGTGTAGCTCATGAATATTCATGACCTACTGTGTTGTCTTGGTCTTGGTGTCGTTTTTTTATTTCATTTCTTTATTCGCGCCTTTTATAGGTCAGAGTACATGTTGTAAGGGATTGAGAGAGGTTGTCTGGTTGTGTGCATCTGGCACTGAGTAATGGCAATGGTGTGTTTTATTTTGTTTTATTTCAGAAAATAACATGTTTAACTGAGCATGCTGAGTCTAACTTAAGTTTGTAAAGACTTAAAATTTTCTTGATTGAATTTTTCGTGAATTGTAAAACACTGAAACAGTACAAAAAAGTGAATCAGGATAAGTGGTAGACAAGGGTGTGACTGACCTTATTGACACAACTCTCCTGGTTCATGTAGATACAGAGCTTTTCCCTGTTTTTGCAAATTGATCAAAGGCTTTGATTTTGTTTGTGCTGCTGCCACAGTATTTGCCACTGAGAACTCAGTTAAAAGTGAAGGAGGCTTTTATCAATGACTTATAAATTCCTCTGTCATCTAGTCAAAGTGTGTTTATGCTATTTTATTTTAAACGGCATTTTGAACGGATTTTTTTTTCTTGGATTCATTTTCTCTCAGGACAGTTCAGAGACTAATGAAGAAGGATTTCATTTGTAAACTTTCATTATTATGTTTAAATCTCAGATCATATAAGTTTGCTTTTAGTATTAGGTACCATTGTTAGTTTACATAGTATTCAGTTATCTGATAAGAACTGTACATTCTTATGTTTTAGTTATTTTTGTCACCAAAATCAATTGATGTGCGTGTTTTACTGAATTAAACCTTTTTGTGTAAATTACAAAAATAACAGAAATATAACATTTACATACAAGAACATTTTTAGTCATTCTTCTTTGTTCAGTGTGGAGAAGGGAGAGTTGGGATCAATAGCTGTACGCTATGCACTCAAAAGGTGGCGCATGGCCGAATGGTTATAGCGTTAGACTCCTAATCTAAGCGTCCAGGGTTCGAATCCAGGAGGTGACCGTGTTGTGTCCTTGAGAAAGACATTTTACACCGTTTTTCCTCTCCCCACCCGGGGAGATGCGAATTGGGTACCGGCATATTCTGCTGGGGAAGTAAGGCTACGACAGACTAGAGTCCTGTCTAGGAGATTATATAAAAAAATCATCTGTTCCACTTCACACTACTGAAACCGGCTCTATGGGTCTCATTAGCCTTAAAGGAACTTTACTTTTACTTCTTGTTGAATTTATTAAATTTAGAAAACTTCACATCTCAATTTCTTTGTTCACTTTCTTGTTCCTTCTAGGTACCCATTAAATACAGTAATGTCAAACTTTGGTTTGTCTTTGTGTTTTTTTACGGGATAGCTTCATTTGGTTGCATTTGCTACTTTGTATTCCAGGTACATGCATCGATGGGATCAACTCCTTCCACTGTTCCTGTGACCCCAACCATACCGGTGACCTCTGTGACACCCAGATTGACCCCTGTGAGTC
>JBDFRD010345186.1:0-10142 GCA_039654405.1 Bullina lineata | reverse complement strand
CTGATTATATACAATACTGAAGAATATCAATTCAACTGGAGTTATGAAGGAAGATCTCCACACACACAAATTTCCTATATGATGTCTCAAAAACTTTGGACACTATCTTGCTACAGACAAACAGAAAAAAAACAACAATATACAAACTTAACCTAATCTATCTGATTACACATTCTCCTCTATTTGGGGGTAGAACCAGATCAATATGATGTTTGCATTATGAAATGTAAAAAAAAAACAATTTTTTTTCAAATGAGATCCTCAGATGTACCGGTATTCAACATGTATGACTGGAATTTCATCACTTCTTCTCCCTTTCTCCTGAGTGCAATTCAGAACAATACATGCAGATAAAGGCTTTTGTTGATGCCAAAAGATAATCATGTTGTACCAAACATGTCTTTCATTGCAGTTAGGAAATAGCCTACACAAAAAGCAAGAATCTCTTCCAGAGCTGTAAATACACAAGAAAGTATTCATATTATATAGTATAATGAACAAACAAATACTGTGCTCTCAACATAATAAGAGTAATTTCTAATCACAGCCATTCGGTACTTGCTACCTTTATCCCATTAATAATACCCTACAGAACAAAAAGAAAAAACTTAAACAACTGAAGGTAAAACGCAACTTATATTCCTCCTCCTATTTGCTTCTATTGTCTTAAGTTTTAAGGACACTGAAGTTTGATGTAATAGCTCAGTCGGTAAGGAGGTCACTTTCTGAGCACATGGGTCCTAGTTTGATTCCCACCAGCGGCAGGAGTTTTTCAGTAAACTTGTTGATCTTTATTCAAGTCGGTAGTGCAGAATCTGAATGCCGAGCTCTGTTGTAGATAAGCTACAAATCTAGAGATCCCGTGTGTATGTTGTGCACTTTAAAGATCTCTTGACGGTCTAAAATTGTACTAGAGAAGGCAATTAACACTGACTGGACAAAATTTCAAAATTCTACCAATGAATGTCTCACTCTCTATCGGACTGCAGGTCAGACTAGTTCCAAATGTATTGGCCACGTATTTCCTTTGGAGTAAAACTAGAATGACCGAGAGAGGAACAGCGCAACTGGGCAAAGCCTTGTTTCTAATAGGCTGCCCAGGGAAAACAGCATTATAGCTGCTTTGACTGTCTGTAAAAGACGAAAATTTAATAACATTATATTAAACAATAGCACATGAACAACATTGGGCATTAAGTACAAGTCGCAGTCGAACCTGCCCAAGATGGAAACAGAAGGGAAGGGAAAAAAGTTTGTCTTGCACAAGTTTCCCTCTCAGGCAGGGTCATTGCAAGGGGACTTGTATAGAGAAAGGGGGTGGGTGGGGGCTGCCACAGCCTAGAGTAACTGCTGATTGGTTCTCCATTGGCGTTATCAGACCTGCAAGCGTCCAGGGCCGGAAAACCAATGTTAAATAACTCCAAAAAGTCAGTGATCGGTTTTTCGGATGCAAAACAAGCGAGCGGTGATGGGACCACAGACCTGTTTTACTGTCAGTAAAAATCAAAGGCTCATTTTCTCTGGCCACGATGCTCTGGTTTTACATCACATGGTATCGACACTCATGATTAGTTAGTTAATTTTAAGTTGCATGCTTTGGTACCAAACAACCCGCACCCAAGTGCAACTGCATAATTTTATGGCTCCAGCAGTCTAGCAGAGAGTGGCTCAAAAGAATTGCGGTCTTTCTCCCATGATTTTCTTTCGCGGTTGGTAAAAAGAAATACTTTTCATCATTCAGCATGTGTTTTAAAGGAGCCTGTTATAGTCAATTCTGTCATGCACAGTTGGGAGAGCATTTTGCTTTTCGTTTCCGCGTTTTACAGGTTTCCGTTTTGTACAGGTCAAATATATAGGAATTAATCACAGGGGAAAAATTAAAATTCCGTCTTGGCAGGTTTTCGTTTTAGACAGGTTTCCATCTCGGCAGGTTCGACTATACATTGACAGAACTATAAAGAACCATAACTAAAAAAAAAAAAGAAACGGGGAAAGTTGCAAAAATGACATCAGACAGTCTCTCTATTGCCTGGTTTTCTAACAATCTTAGTATTTTTCACTATTAGCTGGAATTTTTTCAAGAAATCATTTCCCAATCTAAGAAAAACCAGATGTAGTTTTATTCTGTTCGACAAGATAATAAGTATTTTAAATTTCTTGAGGAAAAAAAAAGGATGGTGGGAGGGGGTATTATACGTTTCCATTTGGGGCGGATGGTTTCACTCCGCACCCTGCAAGACACTTGTCAAAATGGAAGAAATGACCTCTACTTTTTCTTAAGAAATATGCATATGAAAGCCAACCAAGACAGACAAATGAAAAGGAGACAAGAATGAGCAGACCAAAAGTGTGTTCATAAGGCAGGAGTGCAACCATGATAAATTTGAGCATATCCATAAACTGATTCAACGAGCTCTGAACTCCATTCACTTTTCCTCTTTCGTCTTCATTGACGCTTTCTAGAAATAGCTGTGTAATAGACAGGTCTGCAACCCATAAACCTGAAATGGAATATAGATAAAGGAACATTATGACGTTGTTTTTAAAAAAGATATTATTATCAATATAGGCCAAAGATAGGGAATGTGAGCAATGTAACCTGCAAGCGCCCCAGGAGAAAATGATATGACACACAGACACGTTCTCTTCACTCTAACCCTCATGAGGAAGTGATAATCATGTTTGTCCTAGATTAAGTGGACAGCTTGGACAGCTCTTAGGCCTTTCTAGTGGACCGGTGTGCTGTGTTGGTGCCAGCCGGCCGGTGTGCCCACATGAATTGTGAAAGGAAAGTGACAAACACATAAGCATATTCTAGAATGAAACACTTACAGGTTATGATTATTGCTTTGTGTAATGACTCCATAAAAAATCTTTAAAAAATAATACTGAAGATAGTTGCAGAAGAACATGAAAATGAGCAATTATGTATGAAGGTGAGCAATTATGTATGAAAGTGAGCAATTATATATGAAGGTGAGCAATTATGTATGAAGGTGAGCAATTATGTATGGAGGTGAGCAATTATGTATGAAGGTGAGCAATTATGTATGAAGGTGAGCAATTATGTATGAAGGTGAGCAATTATGTATGAAGGTGAGTAATTGTGTATGAAAGTATTGAAAGTGGAAAACAAATTTTTGGTTGCAAATATAAGAAAGAGTATGCTTGTGAAAGCAACAGTTTTTATAAGTGTACTATCTTTTACTACAGCCACAGAGCATTTACCAATCATTTAAACAAATCAACCAAAGCTATGATCATGTCTGTGTGCATTGATTTTCCAAAGAAATGAACCCAACTGCTTGCTTCCAGCAACTAAGAACACTGTTCAAACATCGATTTGGAAAACACTGTCGGCAATTAAAATGAGAGTACAGTACCATTGCATAATATTAGACATACTGATTCATGTTCGGCACTGATGTCGTTCACAAACGGTTTTAACCACAAGATTACAGAAGTAGCACCAGAAAAGTAGAGTATTCTTTATTTAACTCTTTGAGGACCAGATATCTTTAATGACTTACAGTGCTTCAATATAAATCCTGTCTACAGTCAAAGTAATAATACTAACCCACATAAGCTATCAGTGTCTTTGGAAATGAGTAGGCTTACTGTATTATATAATCCATGTATTGCTACACTCCTAGCTATATAGTAAAGTTAGAGAAAAAAAATGTTTGATCTAATTCCTGAATCGATACATCGGTTATTGGCCTTCAAAGAGTTAATCTTAAGTAACAAAAATCGTTGAGGAATATGAAAGCAACCCACCAAAACGAGCTGTTACAATTCCGACCAACAACATCCACACCGACACAAAGGCCTCATTTTTTTCTTCTTCACAAAAGAAAGTGGTGTTTAAGGAAGGGGGTATCACAGTAGAAAACTGATTTTGCAGGGAAGAATTAAGCACCACAAATGAATCTGTGGAAGTAAGAAACAGAGTTTCACATGTCACTTTTCATCCATAATTTATATTTTACAAGCTTCTGGAGAATTAAGAATATGATGGCAGGGATTACTGAATCAGTCATTGAAATATTAAGGTTACACCAAGAATGACTTATTCATGAACTTCTTTTATATTAAAAGAAGGTATATGTGAAAATAAATTATATTTGTAATGTTGGAGTGGGGTACAACATTTCCTCCAATGTTGCGGCAATATTTGTTCTTCAAATAAGTATTGTCACAGAGGACCTAATGACTGATTTTGCAAATTCATGAATCACCTGTGTCTAAAACAAGTAGCTTACAGTAATAACAAAATGCATCCAATGAACACTTGGACATAGTTTATGCATACATTATAGTTTTGTTTCAGTTTAAAAAACAAATATTCAATGCTTGTCTTGTGCTAGTTTTAAGTCCTCATTTTCTCTGAAAATGGTCACAATCAATATTTCCCACATACAAAGCTAGAGCTCCAAATGGATTCTGAGGCAGGATTGCGAAGGATTGAACAGATTTTTTTCCTTTTCCTTTTTTCTATTGGTAGAAAAACAAATTTAGTATCCATTTAAACAACTGCTCTGGATAACAATGAACTTAACTTCTCAGCAATAAATCAGTTAATATTCTTCACAAACAGTGCGCATTACGTAAATCACAAAGACTTCTCTAAATTTCCAATAGCATTTTAAACGTACAACAATCAGAATATGTTTTATTACTTCCATTTACACCTTTCACAGCAGAACAACATTGTTCAGAGATGACAGAAAGCTGCCTTAAAACAGTCTTTACAATTTGTTCATAGCACTTTTTTTATACAGCTTCAATCAAAGAAATCGAAACTGCAAAGATCTCACTCAAAATATCGTTTTATGAGTGCCTCCCCACCCAGTGCAACAAAACATTTCATCTCACCACAAACTAGTTAAGGATAAAACAAGTATCCTCATTGCATCTGGTGCGGCCATGTGTAACAAATAACTTATCATGTAACTTTATTTACCCAGCAGCATTGTTTACCTCACATTGTTGATGAACACATAGATGACTTTTTTTTTTACACAAAGTAAAGCTGGTAACATACTTAAAAAACAGTTTAGATGCAAAGCATTTGTAGTTCTCACTTTTTTTAATGGTAGTTGAGTCTCAGTAGTCCATAAACTACTGGGGGCAGGAGCTGTAGGAAAGTAAGTATTTTTATAGTACATATTTATCACATTCTGTAAATGGGTACCATTTTTGAAAAAGGCCTACCTGTAGTGCAATTTTGTTTCTCTTCTTCTGGAGGGGCCCGTAGGCCGATGGACAAATCAAACTGACTGCCAGGCATCCAAACAGAAACAACACAGGAAACCAGAGAAAGCACTTCAAAGGAGAGTCCAAATATCCCCGTTCTAGGCAGGCCGAATTTCTTCCTCATCAATGGATACATGAAAGTTCCCAAGATGCCGAAGGAAGCAGCAAATCCCATCATGACACCAATAAGTCCTTCTGATATTCCTTGCATCTTTGCATACCCTGTGAGAAATCAAGACAAACTTTTACTTCAATATTATGGCTTTTAGCTAAATTTGGAAGGAAATATTTGATGACTATAGATGGATATAGCTAATACCTAACCACTCAGGATATAAAGAGGCAACAGTAAGAGAAGACGAGGAGAAACCACCAAAAAAATGTTTGTGTGTTGTACCTATAACATAATATACAATACTGACATTATTGTAAAATCACCTGCAAATAATAATCGATATAATAACCATGCAGATGTAGATCTTCAACATTGATCTCACTTAACTATTCAGTATAAACAAATACATCAACTGAAAAAAACATAAAAGCCTGATGGTTATCTTTTCTTTATTTTCATTGTTGACTGATTAAACATGTCTGTCATGAAACTTACCTTAGACAAACCTTCATTTCATAACTCACTCAATAATTTTCCATGATAAACATGACAGCAATACCCACTTCCGAATCATGATTTTGGTACAATTTTTTTAAAAACCTGGACGGGAACTTTAATTTTACTTTAATGAGAGTGACACTTATCAAATGCACACCCTCATTTAATTTGAGTCCTAATCATGATTTAATAATTGAAAACGGTGAAACAAACCCAGATCTTTAAATATCAAAGTGAAGGAAAAAGGCATTGAGAAAAAAAATCTATGTAATTACCAACAGTGATATTGTCAAGTCCTAAAACAGTCATGTACAAGCACGCTAATCCCAGTCCAGCATGCACTACATCATATCCGGCATATATGGGCCATCCTCGGTACAGCCTTTCAAAACTGCTAAAAATCCGTGGACATCTGCAGGCTTGCTCTTCCTTTGTTACTAAATCTTTTTCTTGCTCTTTCGCATTGCTTGTGACGATAACCTCCTGTTGAAATAGAAAAAAAAAAGAGAAATCTTTATCTATATAAGTAAATTACTTATTATTACTTGAGAAGTTGAGGAAATAAAACCAGAAGCCTAAAACATCTTGAATTTGAACAAAAAAAATGTTATCAGGATTCTTTAAAATTTTGTTGATGGGAATGCACATATAAGCAGTTGATGGAAATTTATAGTCACCGGGCAAGGTTGACAACATTTTCTTTTATCATCTGAGACTTGAAATACTTTCAATGAAGGTATGAACAGCTGAAAATCCAAGAATAAAAACCTCACCTCACTGGAAAAGGTCTGACTCATGTACAAGGAGAATATTCTCTTCAATACCTTATGCAAAATCATTTTTGTCAATGCACTTGATCAACCCTTTATCTAGACTCCTATTTCACTTGTTCAATTTATTCATTTTCTAATGCTTTTCTTTGTCATTTCAAATTACACTTTTGTAATCCTATACTAATTCTACAAATCAATTAACATCATTTTTAAAATTTCGGGGCCTAAACGCAAAAATTAGTGATTACAATGTACATAAGACAAACTACAGTAAAATGCCAGACACTGATACTCACGACTTCACTGTTTTCAGTTGCTACTTCACTTTTTTCACGTGCATCCTCATCTTTCTCCCCCTTTTCTACTACTCCTTCAAATGCGTCAGCTGCTACAATATGAGAAACATTCAATACACATTCTACATGACTAAAATTTTTAATAAAAACTTGTCTAAACAGTCTGAGGGTCTTTCAAAAGCATAAACGTGGACTTAACAAGATTCTAATTATTTACATAGTCACCTTACTATAAGCATGTCAATATCTTGCTAGAAATGATAGAAATGATAATAATAATAATAATAATAATAATAATAATAATAATAATAATAATAATAATAATAATAATAATCATCATCATCATCATCATAATACATATGAATGATAAGTTCTACATTAACAAAGACAGCCTTAAAAATTGACAAGTTATTTTAACCAAAGATTAAGAGTGCACTGATTTGGGTAAAATTACGATTAATGTTTCTGGCGCTATATTTTGTGTCACTGGAAAGCTACATAAAATTTAGAGAGAAATACATTTTACACAGACATGAAAACCATTGCAGGTACGGTACCAAGGTGACGAAAACAATATGCTGTTTCTTCATTAAAAAATGCAACACTGTTTTGTATAGTGACAAACATAAACACAGTATTTGATATAAAACTTGACTGTGACCACTGTGGTGCGGATGGGCGTTAAGGTGTGTTGAAACCACTGCACTACCACCGGCTGTGGCAGAAGCAGTCATGCTAAGGCCTGCACCATGGTGGTGTGGAATGATGTGAAAGGGCTAAACCGAATAGGCTTTAGCTGGTGCTTGAAGAATTTAAATAAATTCGGGTATATAGCATGTCTTCGGTGTAAGTTCCAGATATTGAGGCCCCACGACGCAAATGAACACTTTTCCAGTTTTCAGATTAATTTTTGGTCGACTAAACCTTTCAGTTTCAGCACATGATTTTCATGCAATGATGTAAATCTTTGTCAAATGTGGAAAGAAAGCAATTTGACATCACATTTTCAAAATAGTAATGTAAGAGCTCTTGTTTTACTTGATTAAAAAAATGTGACAATTGTCTTACGAAAAATAATAACATATGATCAGGATAAGAAGAAGGCCTAGAATCTTTCACACGTTTCTGTTTCATGGTTTTGAGCTCTCTTCTACCCCTGTTCACCTCAATTCTTATATATTATTTATTTAAATATATTTTTAAACACTAACAATATGGAAATAAACATGTACCTACCTTCATCATTTTGTTTTGAAGTTGTCAAAGCATTTTCTTGACCTTCATCATTCTCTACATCAAATTCATGTGTGGTCACCTCTGCAAACACATTAAACATAATACATGGGAAATAAAAATGACTTATTTACTACAATACTTGTTCTGTAATTTAGATCAAGTATTTTATGCAACTTATTCTAATACATGTAGTTGAAAAAAAAAAACCTCAAGTATTCCACAATGTAGACTCTTCGTCAATGCAAGCAATGCCCTGAAACATTTGCTAAAGATGTCTCTTCCCCATCAGTATTATGTTTCAATCTCAAGCGATGGCACAAATTAGTAACTCAGTAAACATTATAGTAAACATAGAGGGCTTGTCGTCTCCTTTCTATTACTCTAAACTGCATCATAGTCAACGTGCACAACAGTTAATAATCACCTTCACCCCTCTTCAAATTCTTTTTCCTTTTCAATGCTGGAACAGTATTGTAAACCTTCCACAGAAAGCCGTACTCAACAAACACAGACACGAGATTCCACCCTCCGATGAACAAGGCTCCAAACTGAACTCCAGTAGAGCTCATGATGGCTCCTGTGGCTATAGGTGCCAAGACCTGGGTAGCAAGGTCAATGCGACGTAATGATGCCGTCATTGCTGTAAAAACCGGTGCATATTTAAATTATGACAAAATTCAACAAAATGTAAATATTTGCATACATTTAATTTCCCCCAGTTCATAAACATTGAACTCATCCACCCCAATAATTCAAATGGATGAAAAAAGGTTTAAAACAGCATTATTGAATTAAAATTCTTCCAATATAAATACTTACTATTTCTTCATAACGTTGTCCTATAATGACAAACGTTTAAAAGTTGTCTTTGACTGTAACCTTTACAAAATTAACAGTAGACATTTTTTTACACAATAAGCATGAATTTCTTTGACTTTGCCAACCCAATAAGTTATACACCATTCACTATATACGCCAGAGACTGTTTGGAAAATGTCCTAACTCACTGGCCAGCTTATCAGGCTCTCTCCCACATATTTCAATGATCCAGTCTTTTTCCACGGCCAGTTTTCGAGCCATGCTGGTCAACCTTGAAAGCACCGACAGTAGAATAATAAGTGCATAAGTGAGATAATGAGAACCATCCCATAGTGACAATATGTCTTCTCTGTACACGAGGAAGACGTACACCACAATAGCGCATGCCACTACAAAACTGTTCTGAAGCACCAAAGACACTTGAGCCGCTGAAAAAAAGAAAAATGAAAGATTTAAAAAAATCACATAAACATAAAGAAATGAAAACGAAAAAATGAAACAACCCTTCTTCAATTGCAATTGCCTCTGTCTTAAGTTTTTTAACAACTCGTTTTTTTTATTAATCTGAAACTGAAAAAACAAAGAACAGCCATAAAAATGTTTGAAATGATAAGAACAAGATTCTCTGTGCATTTCCAATCCTAAAATTGCAGATCTTCCCTCCCTTCCCCTCTATTTGTTTTGATCTTTGACTGAAATGGCATACCCTAAGCTTACAAGAACTTTGTAATGATTTGGAAAGTGTACACTGAATTACTAAATCAGAGATATGTCCACCTCATACTAAGTTATTAAGCACTAGACTAACCTTTGAGTCTAGGAGTGTCATCCACTATGTCTCCAATCAGTGCTCCAAACAGGAGAACACTGAGACTCATGCACAGTCCATAAACAGCTGTTAGCTGCAGAGATTCTGGATTGATATTGATCAGGAATAAACCCACACCGAAGGACCACATGCGATCTCCCTGTGATCGAGAAACAAATAATTTTATTGACAGGCAAGGGAGACATGACAGAGAGAACTAATGAGAGGAAAAAGAGAGATAAGAAAAAGGAGTTGGAGAAACATAAAGAGAGAGTAAGAGAGAGAGAGAGAGAGAGAGAGAGAGAGAGAGAGAGAGAGAGAGAGAGAGAGAGAGAGAGAGA
>JBDFRD010345077.1:0-10142 GCA_039654405.1 Bullina lineata | reverse complement strand
CCTCAACGTCGAGTAATCCCCACAACCCAGTCTCACCTGTACTTCACATAATGTGATAAAACACCGCTCTTTGCTTTGCTTTTATCTACATCGTGGAAGCGGCGTCTGCTCAGAGAGGGGTCAGAACCAAGCTGGGTCTTTGAGTTAGATTTTATGGAAAGAAGCCGCCAGCGTCTTTCACTGTTTTGCGTAATAACCTAGGCCTACAGATAAGGATAGTCTGGCAGGGAATAAGCATGATTTCGATTGGTGCTTAAAATTTAAGTAAGCCAATCACAGATTGATTTGGTCAGTGATGATGCTCCATTAATGTGTTTGTGCCCACCCATCCCCCCACCCCCAGTCAGAGTTGCGTTGTTCAATTGCAAACATCGCTTTTCTTTGAAATCCGTCTAAGAGCCCACTCCAGCTAAGAACACAGTCATCATGTCTCCCAAGGGGCGAGTTCTTAAGCGGAGACCACTGTACATGTATTAGGAAATCAATCTTTTTCATGAAGCTATTATCTGTGAATTGTAGTTACAAATAATCTGGTACAGTTGGGACAAAACAATACAGGTACCACTGAGGCAAGATATCACCAATACTACATACAGTTTTACTCAACCACAGGTTGTTTTACTTTCACAAAATAAACTTGAACACACAGTACCATCCACGATAATTATAGCCAATCCCGCCATTGCTGTTGAGTACTAACAGCGACTATTATTGCCATAACAATGCACTTTAATAAAATGAATAAGAAACAGGCGGTATTCGTGTTCTCACTGTGTAGACTAGTGATACTGTAAGTGACTTGACTTAATCCTCTTCGTTCCCGGAGGAGCATAGGGCTGCGATACTGTAAGTACTGGAATGAAACCTCAACAAATTTGCCTCTAAAACATTTTACTCCATTCTCAATCTCCTCATCCGACGCGAAATGGGGACACCGTATTCTACTAGGGAAATAAAGCTATGACAGACTATCTTCCTGTCTAGGAGATGATGTACAAATAATCTGTTCCACTTTATGCAACAGAAAACGGAATAAACTCCGGCTCTATGGGCTTCATAGGTTTATAGGGAACATCTTCTTTTAAACTAAATCCATCATTATCAATGACCACCTCCGGGCCTAATTCAGTTGAACTGATGACAATTACCAGGGAATCAAGTATTGGGACCTAGGGCCTATATTCATGTGACAAAATGCAAGAAATAAATCGGTAATACTTCTCTGATTATTGAAGAAAAAAAATCTTCTCAAACAACCAAAAAACATGCACGATAACTTACCTTGCCTATTTTCTGCTAAAAGTAAGTAAGTAAATAATAATAATAATAATAATAATGATAATGATAATAATAATAATAATAATAATATACATGAAAACTACAGCAGGACTATTCAGAGAGAAAAACCAAGGATGACAACAGTTATTTGAGTTATACCTCTCCAATTCCCTCCACGATATTGGTCAGCTAAAGACAGTATTTAAGGGTGGCAAATATTAACAGGGTTCTAACAAACAAGCATTACGAGAGTGTTTGCAAAAAACAGTTGATAGAAGTGAATACATTTTTCCAGAAAGTCAGAATCTCAAATACTCATGCTATTCTAAACATTTAAACATAAAAAAGGAGAATAAAAATGATACCTTAAATGGCGTTGCATGATACAAATTTTATGATATCAGTTTAGTTGAGAACTCACTTAGTAAGTCAGAACGTAAAAGAAATCTGAATATGGTTACAGTATATAATACAATGGTGAACCTGTATAATTATTTTCTGATACTTTTATTAAGTATAAATATCCAAGAACAAAAAAATTTATACCAATACGTATACGCACCCTTCACAAAAACAAGCCATACATTTTAATATCTCATGTGTTTTATTTTAATTTCTAGACCAAAATAATTAACGAAAAAAAAGGAAATTTTTTTTTTGCTTTAATGTGGGAATTCAAAACAGCCCAATAGCCTTTTTGTTCGTGCAAAGTTTGTAACTTAATATCTTTAAAATATGATGTAATAAGTAGTGAGGAGATATGAAATAGAAAAATATCATGATTTCAGTTTTGATTCTGTAGTCATTGCATTGACATAAGAACACAGTCTCACCAGATAAAGAAAGAAATCATAAACCAATATTTTTATAATCTTTGGATGGATACATCTATTTAATTTGTTTTTTCAATCCTGAAAACAATCCTTTGGAACACGATCATGCACAATGTGGTCTTGGAAACAAAAAAATAGTACAATTTTCTTTGGATATCAGACATGCCAACCCCATTTGAGGCTTGGTGTAATCATGAGCTGAACTCACAGTAAAATAAGGAATGGGACCCATAACAGTAATTTTAACGCCAGAGAATCAAAACCATGATGGCAATGAGATTTAAAAGCAATATTAATTGCTAGAACATAGTATATTTGGCTGTAATTGCTCCCCATTAAATTTTTATCCTTAACACGAACGAAGATGAAGATAGAAAAAAAAAAAGAGGCAGCCATGTCCATTTTGTTAAGATTAATTTTATAAATGCCTTATTAAAAATGTTTGCTTGAACATCAATTGACATGACAGAGATCTCCATAGTAGGAAGTATACCTTCAGACTGTTAAGGTATCTCTTAGTGTGGACCACAAGTAGTTCCTCTTCATTAGCTTCCATGGGCTCCACTATAGTGTCCTCACGCACCATGCCTGCAGCTGTGCAGATAATACAGCAAATCTTTACGTGATGATGAAACACTTAATCACACGCTTTCTGGAAGTGCGGGTATGTCACAAGTTTATTTAAAGGTGAGCCACATATATTATCTCTTGTGTGGCATGGTGGCCGAATGGTTAGAGCCCTGGACTCCTAATCCTAGGGTCCAAGGTTCAAATCCGGAAGGTGACTGTGTTGTGTCCTTGGGAAAGACACTTTACACTACTTTTCCTCTTCCCACCCCAGTGTGAATTAGGTACTGGTATATTCTGCTGGAGAAGTAAGTCTACGACAGACTAGCGTCCTGTCTAGGAGATGATGTAAAAATCATCTGTTCCACTTTATGCTACCGGGATAAGCGCCGGCTCTGTGGGCCTTATTGGCCTCAAAGGACTTTACTTCACATATTACCCCTATTCAAATACATATGTAACCACTACACCTTAATTATCTTTCAATGACATTTTTGAAGATAAACACCATTTAAAATAAGAATACATATATTTTCACAATAAAATGTGTTTTGATTCTCTTCAACAGAAAAGAGTATGTAATGTACACACAAACCTTTGATTTCTCTCATCTTCTCCTTAGGCTTATCAATGCCTTATCTTATACCTTCCTTCTATTCAAAGCAGCAGAAGCTATGATTAGTCTTTTCACCTTTGCAGGAATGAGCTGGGCCTTAACCCTAGCACTGCCCAATGGAGTGTACCAGAGTGCTAGGGAAGATTTTTCAAACGTAAATCACATGGGGGTGGGACAATTGCACCAAATAATAGGGTTTTTTTTATTCCTTTTGGAATGAAGACAAAGAAAATTGGAGAATTCAATTTTTTTTCATTCATTATAATGTTTTGTCTTATTTTTTTATTTGGACTCATTCGCGTAGTTGGGCAGTACTAGGGTTAAACACTGTTTTAACACCTTTGTTCTGACAATCAGAATTTTTCAAAACTTCGATATAATTCAAAAGACACATCCTCGCCAAATATTCATGAAAACCAACCTTTTAAAAATTGAAAGACACGCCCCCATTTTTGGGAATCAAATGGATGCAATTTCTCCATTCCACAAAAGCCAATGTTGTACTCGGAGCTGTATATGATAGGCCACTGGTTGGCCCGCACAACCGCCTTGTACTGTCTTCCATCGCAGATTTGTCTAAAATATACAGAAATCACAAAAATAATATCATCCTAAATGGACAAAACAAAGTTTTGAAGAGTAAAAGAGAAGAAAAAAAAAGCTTCCAATAAGACTATAATCATTTTAATGAAGTATTTTATTCTATTTTTCTACATAAATGTTAATGTCAAGCTTTCAGTTCTACACGTTATTATTTCACATTTTTTGTCCTGAAGATAAAGTACACCGTTGAGTTTTATAAATAAACATATTATATTAAATATTATATTTCTCAGCACTTGGAATGTTTGTTAATATGAAAACACTTTATGAAGTGGGAAATCAATCTAATTTTGCCTCTGTTCTTTGAAATTGTGAATTTATACAATCTCATAGTCTTATTTTAATAAAAAGAATGACAAAGTCCTCATCAATTTATTAACCTTTCAATTTAGTATCAAGACTTTCTTCATCACAAACCTTTATCAAATATCAAATTTTATTTACCCAGCAAGCGGATCACAAATTTTACACATTATATCTATAAGAACTGATATTACCTTCCTTTTCTATTATTTTCATTTGTATTCGACTCTGCCATTATGAAACAGGACTGGTTGCCAGGCCTTTATCACCCCTCTTCAATCCTTTTATGATGGCGACTTCTTGCATTCATCTCCAATATTGCAAACTGTAAAAAGTAAAACAATATTTGAATAAAACAAAAACAGCTCCAACGGTGAAAAATTACAGAGACCCCTGAAACAATGTTTTAATTTCTCAATTCCTGTTCTCTCATTGGCATGAAAAATATTATAATTTTAGACACGCAAGGCGTTTGTGTGGATTTCAAGTAGAGGCCCTTCTATCTTATTATTTTATTTTACAGAGGTATGTTTTACTTTCATTCTTTTTTCAGTGAGATCACGGAAATATCTGCCTGCTGAAGTGAACACAAAATTTAGAATGTCAAATCTTCAATTAGAAAACAATATAATATTTAGTAATTTATAAATCAAGGCTTATTCTACTCTTCTCTTCATTCTTGCACTATCAACTCAGAGGGAGTCCTGATTGCAGTGAAAATACCAGACTGACTGTTTCCTAAGTAGCCATTTGTACCAGCCTATAGTCTGTGTCACTTTCAATTGGACCCAGAAAAGTTTTACTTCAGTAAGTTATCATTTGCTGGATCTACAATTTTGATAGAAACACAATGAAAAAAAGCAATTCAAAACCACCTTTATCGATTCACAAATTAATCTGTAGACTCTATTTTGAATGTCATTATCGTGAAATGTTGATAAATTACCACAGAAACAGCAAAGGGTAAAAATTACTAAAAACAGTGGTCTTCGCCTAAGAACGCCATTCTCGTGAAACGGAATTTTTCCTAAATAATCTGTCCGCATAAGAGCCTGTTTTCAACTATAAAATATGCCTAAGAACACGGTCTTCTTCCCTGACTGATTTTTTTTTTTTGAAGCAGCTGTCGCCTTAATCGCAAGAAACATTACCAGCTGCCCTGCCTTTGTTCTAGAGTTAAGCCCTAGCCATGGCAGAAAGCAAAGCAGCATTCCTCATGCCCCATCCCAACCTCACCCCTGTTCAGCAGGCCAAGCCTATCCGCTCTCATCGCCCGAAGCGTGTCGATTCAGCTCTATTCTCCCCTCCCCGACCGACTGAAGAGCACAGCAGAAGAGAGGCGGAGCAGGGGAAAAGAGTGCTGTCAATTAGTAACATATATGGAGCTGATCTATAAGCGTGACCTCTGTGAGAGATACTGCCTCTCACACATTCGTCTATTCAGTGGGATGGACTAATAAGTTCATTATCTACAGTCTTCAAGGATCGCATGTTGCATTATAACTATTTATCATTTAATTGAATCCAAAATGTTGGGGTCCAAATCAAAATCAAAAGCGACAGACTATACTCTATAGATTCTAAGATCAAGTAGAGGAAAAAATATACATTCCATTTTTGTCGATGATCGACATAGAATCTAGAAGTCTACATGCCTATTTTTTTGGGCAGGCACTATCCGTACACAGGTACGAATAGCCCCGCGCTATCCGTACCAAGAAATAGTACAAATAGTCCTATTCTATTCGTCACAGGTACGAATAGCCCCGCGCTATCCGTACCAAGAAATGGTACAAATAGTCCTATGCTATTCGTACTCATGTACGGCGTTTTCGCGGCTTCGACTTCGATATTTCAAGTACGAATAGCAGGTGGCTATTTGTACTCAGGTATGGATAGTCACTTCGTTATAATATTAGACCTAGATTTTCTTTTGCTGGTACATAGGAAAGATTTAGCTACATATGAAGACAGCACAATAGACCTGTATATGATAATAATTATGTTTTCTGTTTCAGTCTATGAACTTTGCCATTTCTAAGCAAACATTGACCTTTCAGACTGACCCTTTTTTTGCCAGTTTATTATAGTCTTTTTCTGTGGTATATCTAGATCTAGATCAAGATATAATTTAGTGATCTAGTGAGAATTTGCCAGTGTTAACATTGTATTTGTTTTTTAGTAATTTTAGGAAATCGCTTTTATACAGTCAAGATCAGAATCAGATTATAATAAATTAATTTATTAATACAGGACATAAAAGGAAAGATCATTATTGTTTTTGCACTTTTAAAGTTTTGACAAAGATTTAACAAACAATTAAATTTTATTTATTAGTAAGCCTACTATTATAATGTGGACATGGTTTTTGATAAAGTTGCTGGGGTAAAATGGCTTAGTTGTTGTTTCTTAGGAAACAAAGATTGTATAATTAATTCTCTGTTTCTAATTGTGTTCGATCAAGGAGACTATCAGTTACAATAGCAAATGTTGAAATCCTGAACTTAAAAGTATTTGTCCACATGCTGTTTAGGCCCCGATATAGAAATTTGTTTTATAAGTATGTCAGAAAGAATGCACACAATTGTTCATTTGGAGTTTTTTGTATGTTTGTTTTTTAAGTAACTGAAACTGCCATTGTTATAAATTTTGTTTTGATCATGAAAGTTAAGTGATGTTAGCTAGGCCTCCTTTTTTTTAATTGGGTATTTATCAAATTTCTATTACAAAGCCAATACAGGTTATTATCTGATATTACAGATTAACTGTTTTTATTTTATGGAGATTGGTTTCATTATTTATAGAATGCCACATTACCTGATATATAGATCTACATCTTGTCTTTTATTTAAACCCATATACTCAATCCCTTGCTTGCTTCCAGAAGGAGGAGAATGTTTTGTAACGTTGGTTTCAAGGTTTTAAATTTTGGAAGGGAGTGTGATATAAATTGTGATTTTATCATTAAATTTCAGTTAGCTTTGGTCGATGAAGATTCTTCAGTACTGCTGGTTTCAGCTTCTGCTTTGATCAAGACAGTTACAAACTTTACTCAAGTAAGTTATTATCCCATTCGAGATGGAAATGCACTGAGTATGTTGCACACATGAATGATTTTCTTCAAGTTGATTTTGTTTTTAAATCATAACTTACTACTATGCCCTAAAATCAGGACTAATGTATTGGGATTTCATATGGGTCCTTTTAAAATTAAAGAAGTTCATGGATTGTCAAATCATATGACTTTAAGAAATACAAAGAAACATACTTACACATACACATCCAATTCACAATCCAATTCACACTTTGTCTCCCTGAAAATACAATAGTTGGTTTTTGCCCCCACACGTCCCATTAGTGAAATCGATGTCATGTTTTCTTCTGTAATGTTATCATCTAGATTTATTTCTACATCAGAAATGGAATTACTAGTGAGAACATGAACCAAAAGCAGCTACCTTCATTGATTCTGTAAACAGATAGGAAGTGAATTAAAAGTAAAAAAATGAAGTTCAATGTAAAATTAAACAACGTCTACAGAAAAATTGAACTTACAACATTTTTTTCTGGCTTTGTATTGTTTATAAATACTACAGGTAACGCGTGTCGGTGAAACATTTGATGTGGAGGAGAAGCCATTGGATAGAGCATGGGATGAGGGGTCAAGGGTGAAAGTTATACACTCTGCTGTGACTTCATTAAATGCTGATGAAAAGGTAATTAAAAGCAAATTATTCAGTACTGAAACAAAGTTAGAACAAGTCAAATAAGAATGACAGACAAACAAAATTATGTGTTGTTGATTAATTATTATTATTAATAGGAACAATACTTAACAACAAAAGAATTTGATTAAACTTTGTTCATAATCAAGACGTTCTCAGCAGTAGAGCTTCTTGGTAAAATTAATATTTGATTCTGCTTTGTTTTACAACTGATTTCTACTGCTTCCTTTTCTTTTCTCTCTTCTTACAATAACTTTTATGTCTTTTATACCTCATGATCTTTCTTATCTGCCCGTGTAAACACAATCTTTTTTTGTTGTGTTTATTTTGTCTTGTGTATGTTTGAAGACAGTAATCCATGTTAAAAGGTCACAAATTTGAAGCAGCTAATTACAATGCTAAGGAATGCGAAACTGAAGATCAAATAATTTAGTCTCAGTGTTGTGTTTATGTTGCAAAGCCAAGGTTATTGAAGAAGACAAGTAGGAACTGATGGAGGTACACATCACTGTTATGATTGAGGCCTCTTAGTCTGCACTTTTCGTGTCTGTCACAATCATCAGGATGAGACATTATATAACCATTAAATGAATTCAATGTACTGTCTTCATTTTGTTTGATGTTTCAACTTCATTCAGCCCCTCTCGTTAAGTCAAAATAGAATAGTAATATTTTTAGCTTTGCCTTCTTATTTAAGACACCATTTTTAATTGAAGCCATACTTTCTCTTAATTTTTTAACCTGTCTGTCTCTTTTATCTGTTTGTTTGTCAGCACTGTCTCTGTCTCTCTCTCTTTATCTCTATCTTTGTCCCTCATATTTCCTCTCCAAACATATTTTTCTAATATTTGCAATTATTAATGTAAATTGTCTTTATTTTTACCTGGCAGAAACTATTTACAGCTGATGGCAAGGCTATAAAGTACGAGAAGCTATGCATTTGTACAGGGGGGAAACCAAAGGTATTGTTCATATTGGAAATATATACCCTGAATATGGCCCATTTTCATCCAGTACATTTTTTACAAGTTTGGGAACATACTACTATTTTGTTGGCATGTCAGTGGATTTTGAGTAGATGCAGAGAATAAAATGAATAAGCTTTGTATATAGGCCTACACTTTACACGTTTTGTGCAAAACTATTTAGGGCATTTTATAAATGTGTTATTTTGTATTTTATGTGACACACTGTTCTGATATTGTATATGTTTACAGTAGTATTAGTGGGGTTTTTTAATAACTTCTGTTGCACAGTATGAAGGAAATTAAATATTAAGGATAAAAAACTGTTCGTTTTAGTTTGATGACATTATAAATTTCATGCTGTTTTCAGGTCATTGCAAAGAATAATTCTTATGTCGTTGGAATAAGGGACACTGAGAGTGTGCAGGTAAGTATGTTCTAATTATCTGACAAGTGATTAGAGTACAAGTTTGCACAAAAGCAACAGAAGTGAAACGGGAACACATCCTGTTTCTTGAATCTGCATAAGTAGAATAAAAGTAAAGTTCATTCAAGGCCAATGAGGCCCCTAGAGCCAGAGCTTATCCTGGCTTCTGTAGCGTGAAGCAGAACAGATGATTTTTACTTCATCTCCTAGACAGGACAAACTTTGTCGTTAACTTTTGTGTTTCATCATAAAAGATGTTCAGATTACAAGAGTAGTTAGAAATATCAAAATCTGCATGTCTTGAGCCTCTGAGCTGATCAGGAGTAATTTGTTTAAATTTTATCTCAGAGATAATGTAATCAGATGGTGTTCTTTCTGTTTTAACTAAAGTAATAATATTTTCTGACCTGGGAATTCCGAATTAACTAAAAAAGAGGAAAACAGAATGTGTTGAATTGACTGCATTAAATTTTGTTTGGGGCCTGTTTTTTATATTCTTCCAGGAGTTTCAGAAAAAAGTCAAGAAGTCAAGAAGAATTGTGATAATCGGCAATGGAGGAATTGCAACAGAATTGGTGTAGGTATTATATGGTTCTTGTGTATGAGGTAATATTGAAGTCTAGTACAAGATAATTCACGGATTTGATATGGGTTAGCGAGTCTGATGTATTTTATGGAAAAGTAATAATGTCGAGCTATAATTTGCTTCTGTAGGAATTTTTATTGGGAAATGATTTTGGTATCTGTCTTTTTATATGCAAGATTTTTAGTTTTCATTTTCTTTGAAAAGAAAGTTTGTTTAAAATTTTAGAATACATGTACTAG
>JBDFRD010344966.1:0-10143 GCA_039654405.1 Bullina lineata | reverse complement strand
TCCAACAACCACGTGGATTGGTTTGAGATACCCGTGTTGGGTGTTCGAGACTACCGTGAAATCAATACAAAGAAAAGGTAAGGGCTTAAACGGGGCCGAGAATTATGTTCGACATATCCATGAAATCGAGTTTCCGTGTTCGAGATAACTGGACTCTACTGTATTTATTTTTTAAAAAGTTCTATTACAGCTCATCATATGCAGATGAAAGCTTTGGTTAAAACAGTAGACCTATGTCATTACATGTAGGCGTATGAAATAAAAGTTCACATCATCAGCTGAGGTCTAAGTTTCATTTCATCCTTCATACTTTACTTTTTATCATGGTGTGCAAGATTTACAAATTATGTTGTACCATTCATAGGTTGAGGAAAAAGCCATGCTTGAACCCAAAGAAGCAAAGGACATTTTATACAAGATGTTTGCGGAGAACTTTGTGACACTAACAGTAAGTCCATGTGGCTTTTGTTCTGCTGATTAGAACTAGACACCAGCTACCATCTGAGCCCATCTGCTTTTTTACTTGATTGCATATTATATAAGGATGAGGGTCCGACAAAGTGGGGATGTTACATAAAAAAAAAAGAATTTCACTTAACTGTTTGTGGATCACCGACTGCAGACGATGCAATTACTAATGACAAAAGGTCATCATCAGCTTCAAAGCATATCATCCTTGGTTTGTTTACAGACAAGCAATCTACAACTGACTTGGGCATTCTTTGGTAGTTCCTTCCATGTGTGTCCCAAGTTGTATGGGTCTTTTTCTTCAAAATGCTTCCATGTCTCTTGTGCCTGCCTTGTGGGTTTCATAGCAATGATTGTCTTGTAATGATTTTCAAAGCGTTTGCCCAATCCAGCATCATCTGCGTTGTCCTATTTCTTCCTCTGTTGGTCTTTGTCCTGTCTTTTCTTATAGTTCTTCATTTCTGACCGTCTCTACCTATTCAATTTTAAACAGTTTTTGAACATGTCAATTGATAAATGCTCACATTTACTTCAGCACATTAGTTGTGGCCTTCCATATTTGGTATCCGATTAAAGACTCTGACTTCTGACTTCATATAAAATTGGAGATAAAAGTCTTAACTTGGTTCTCTGTGAATATCTTCTTTGCTTTCCATATCTTCTGAAGCTGAGTAAATTCTCTTTTTGTTTTACCTATATAAATATGCTTGATGTCTGTTTCTTTTCCACCTTGCATGTAAATTATTGGATCTCTCCTCACTTTAGAACCTTGGATTTACCAGCATGTATATAGAGGTCTTACAATGCAATTGAGTTCATTGTTGTTCCTTATGACAAAAGTAATGAAGTATTATTAATTTATAGGAATGTTTTATGGCTACAAACATTGTTTGCCATTACAAACATAAAGGGAAATTCCATAATGGCAAGTGAACGATAAAAAGATAAAAAAAATGTTCACAACATGAGTAACCTTACGTTTTATATGTGTTGAATGTTGCTGGTAGGTTTTAAAATGCAAATTAGTACATGTAGCCTGCTACACGTGTCCAGGAATAACCATTTTATTATTATTTTTTTTAATTTTGTAATACATGTGTGTATCACTACCATTGTACATTTCTTATCAACAAACTGATTCTGGGCATTCATGTATTAACAGGAGCTGTCCAAAACTCCAGATCACGCCCCATCTAGAACTTTTTACTTGTTTCATGTGAACCTCATTCAGGTGTCTAGGATGCTGCTTGAAAAATCTTACAAGGTAACACTTTTTAATATGGATAATTATTATAATGTATCAGAGCCAGTGGTTATTGAAGGGATGTTAGAGAAAGGTTTCAAGAACATGGCATTTGAAAGGGAAGACTATTATATGGACAGTTAGCAATACGCCATTGTGTGTAGACTTTACTTTGTTGGTCATTTTTAAGGATATCACCATCAGACTTCTCCTCCATTTGGGCAATGGAGATAGTTTAATTTTTTACTGAATACTGAAGCCATCAATTTTATCTTTAAGATATTTTTGTGTTGCAAAGGACATGGGGAAACAATTTATATATCTAATTAACCTGACAAATGGGAATGAAATTCAAACCACTCATGACAATAACATTCATATCTTTCCAGGCCATAACAAATGTGCTCTTGAAGAGACAAAAATGCATCACAGAAAACAAGTGAGAGACATTCTTTACTATATATATATAATATATCTATTGTATTTTTTTGTTTTAATAGGTTTAGCATTATTTTGTGGTCAGCTTTATGAAGCATAGTAATGATAAGTAAAGTATGATCTTTTAAGTTAATTAGTAACTGGCATGGAAGTTCTTCACCCCTTAATTAAAACTAATGTAAACACAACTTATTTCATAACAAATGTTCAGGCTGACTATATAATAAACAAAATGGTATGGGTTTATTTTTTTACTTCAAGTAATTCACAACTCTATGGGTCAGTTTTATTAATTGGGTCTCTCAATTCATTAAGATCCAGAGTTCCAGTCAGAAGAAATACCTTTTGGTTAAGTAATGAAGCTTGTATTCATTATATATAACTCTTATTTTCCAAGACGCTTACTGGACAAAGAAGAGCGAGTAGAGGCCATCATTGCATCGCTTGATGCAGAGGGTGCTGTGGAGCAAAAAGAGGAAGTGGAACAGATGATCACACCCAATGAAAAGTCGCAGCTCACCAAAGTTAGAGAGGCCAACAAACGGCAAGTCCTTGGACATTTTATTTTTAAAATCATGTACACATATAAAGTAGCATATGCATTGTGTTTAGTTTAGTTTTAGAATTCATTTGCGAGGCGGAAATAAGAGGACAATATAGTTTTTTGATGAGACAGCTATGGATGGAGGTAAATAATTTGAATTTGTTATTGATTTTTTTATCTCTCCTGAACCATTAATTAGCTAAGACAATGACAAAATCAGTCAACATTTTTAAAGCACTTCCAGGTACAGTAGAGTCCAGTTATCTCGAACACGGAAGGGAAGTGCTGTGTGTGGGAGGGGGGGAGGGTAGGCGTGGACGCGGTGCGGTATTATGTGACATGTGTTGTTGGCCTAGCCACTATAATGCGCGCAAAAGTGGGCCTACTTTCGCACTGTATCACACGACTTAATGCTCACAAGTAAGGTCGACAATTCATCGGTCCACTCCACCATGACAGAAAAGAGAAAACTAAACTGTCTAACGTTAGAAAAGAAACGTGAGATTGTAGCTCTCTTCGATCGGAAAACACATAGCAAAACTGAAATTTGTAAACAGTTTGAAATACCAAAGTCAACATTGTATACCTTCACCAAAAATTGGGACAAAATCAACAGTACTAGCGAGGAATGCCAACCGAACAGAAAGAAAAATGCACGGTAAAGTCGAACGCTATTGAGAAGGCTTTTTTTGTTTGGTTCCAACGAGCCCGGGCCATGTTCTATTACTTCCCTTGTTTCTTTTCTTTATTTCTCTCTATTGCAAGTGTCTTCACGGAAGTAACGAATTACGGATATCTCGAACACTATTTCCAATCCCCGACGAGTTCGAGTTTTCCGTGCACGACTGTATTATGTACCATACATGGTCTTTTTGTAGTTTTATTTTCATCTTCGTAAGTTGTATTCTTGGTCTCATGTCACAGTAGTCACACAAATTACTGACAATAGGCCTCAGACTTCCTGTATATAATATAAAAATTGGGACTTCCATGATTCTAAGTTGTTAGTTTCTTGTTACAAAACATCTTTCCATACTGTGTTTATAGGTTATGTAAGTAGATTACATGTAGTTAAATACATTTGACTGGCAACATGAAAACAGCTCATCTCTCAATGGTTCCATAAAACAATAGGCATACGGTAGCTCTTTTTCAAATGGATTCATAATCAATTATTTGGTATGAAAAGATGTTTCACTCTCATTTCCATTTCATCTTGATCATCCTGGTGATTAAGTTTTATTTCTCTATTTCTAGGTTGGAGCAGTCAGAGATTCAGCTGGACAAGACAATTTTCATCCTAGAGACATTCCTGACTTACACTCTCAGGCCTCCTCAGCGTAAAAGAGTGTAAATTCTGCAATTGCAATAAACTTGAACTTTCAATGGTTCATACTTTCAAATAGTTTTTCTCTTGTGTGTTTAATTTAGCCGAGAAAAGCTTGAAATTCTGTCAGTTAGCATTTGCAAGAAAATTAACGGTGGAGAAAAAGGTGATATCCACATTCAAATAAAGAGAATTTTAGCTTTTTTAGATGTGAAAATTATTTATTCTAGATGCTTCTATAACAGTTCAATGTTCATGGACATTCTTCCTTATGAAGCTTTTTTTTTATAGGCTACACAATATAATTTCTTTTGTCATTATCATCTCCTCGTTTCTCCACTCATGCAAACTGAGAGGACTCTTGATAAGAAGTGTTTTTCTGCCAATAATACTGGACTGACTGTTTTGTATGTAGCCATTTATAGCAATTTCATGGCAACCCTAACCTTTCAAGGGTACAATTTACATTTTGAAATTTTGACCCAGGCTGCAGACTTGCTCGTTCTTGTACAATCATTCATTATCTTATGATTATTATCAGTTTGACATGATTATGATATCTACTCAATTCCAGGTTTTTGAAAATTCAGAGAAATGTCATGCATTTTGACACTTTCTTTGAAAAATCAATCCATAAAATAATAAAATTACAACATTATAATAATAAGAAACAAGCATGCTTTCAAAAGAACCCAATAATTTTTTAAAAAATCAAAATATTTCTTGCCAGCCAAATTCATGAAGAAATTTTGAACATTTTGTAGACAGCCCAATTTAAGTCTACTTTCTTAACAAATTAAAGAATGACTTACAGATTGCAGACAGCTGTGTGTCTTGAAACATTCATAACTGGGCAGAAAGTAAAGGGAAGATGCTCTCTTGTTATATGTAGCAGATTTGATTTTTCTTTATCTTCCGCCATTGCAGATCATTCCTGTTGTATGGCATATGGGACATTTATTTTATTGCATCTGCTACCAGTGGGTGAATCCACCAATTACAGGAGATAGTTTATACATGATAATGTGTACAATAAATAGCAGCATTCACTCACTCACTCACTCACTCACTCAGTTTCCAGACCTTTCAGTCGTAGAGGAGACATGATGGATGATCTCTCAGTCAGCCTGCGCCAGCCATCTCTGTCTTCAGCCTTAAATCGCAGCATTAAAATGAAATAATACATTATGAACAAATTAACAATTAACAATTGAAGTAAAGAATAGAAAAATCGAGGCAGTTTTCTTTTTCTTTTTTTTTTTAATTTTTGTGTGCTGACAAGAGAGAGGCTCCATTTTGTGCACAGGTGTATTACACTCATGAGTAGGGAAAGAGCAAAATTGCATCTCATCAATCAAGGAAATAATGATACGGTAAGTTGATAGCAGAAAAAAAAAATGCACTTTAAATTTTTTACAGAAAAAAACCCCAACAATAAATTCACATGCAGCTGGAAAAGAAACTGCATGATCTAGATATCTTGCAAACTGGGAAAATTGGAAACACACCATCAGAATGTACGTTTCATTCCTTTAAAAATGATAGATCTAACCATTCGTACAAACTCAGACCCCTGTGAATTTTAGCTTCTAGCTAGCAAACACAACACAAAACCATAGCTCACACTCACAACAAATAAACATTTCTCTTCTTACATCCATGGTATATTCTCCTCAATCCATCTATTCCTCCACAACAATTTTTCTCACCACTGTTACCTCCATTAGCCTTTCTCTGAGGGCCTTGACTGCTTCTTGATCAATCCCAGTCTCATGAAAATACGTCAAAGTAAAAAATCACAAGCGTACTGTCATCATGCACCATGTTTTTTCATAGAGGAATATGAATAAAGGGAGATGATTTTACAATTCCTACAACTACGTAAATTAACAGTAAGACACGATTTTGAAACATGAACAAAAGTCAGGAAGGATTAAATCACACTAACAACATACACAAAGACAACAACAAAAAAACATCCTGCAGTTATGAGTTGACTTGTAACAGGGCAGCCACCAAGAGCTCTCTGTTTGCACGATGCTTCATCAAGAATTTTCCATTGAGATGAAAGACTGGGATGTCATAACGATATGCTTTCCACCACAATTCATTTCCTGCTTTTGTTATGTCAACTTTTTCCAGTGTTACCTTTAAAAAAAAACAACAAGAAAACACATCTAAGAGAAAACGATGTAGATCTACAATATTAAATGGTAAAATATATAAGTACAAGACTTGAATTTTGATAATTGGGCAAGATAAATTCTTAAAGTCTTGCTGACATAATTACAAAGAAGAACACAGTTTTCAGGTCAGAACGTTGCAAAGATGTAGGCTACATGGTGGCAGATTGCATCCTACTCTCACAACAAAAATGCCTGAATTGTGCCAAATACAATATAAAGCACAACATTCAGTCTGAAATAGAAAGTTTCATGATACAAATCACTATACACATTTATATCTGGACTGACTGCACTACAGAACTAAAAGCATCATGACTTAACTTCATCAAAAAAAGATGATCCCAATCATATTTTTTCTTGTTTTATCAATCTAAACAAATTTGCCTGTCGTTATTGTTGACCATCATGAAAAAAAGCAGTGGGTTTCAGTTTTTATGAAAGCAAGAGACCCATCTTTGGCCTGCAGTAGATTGGATGAGGAGAATGAGTTGTGGAGCTGACATACATGATTCTCAAGATCCATGAAAATAAATAACTATAACTTTGAATAAAACCTCTAGGATCTTTGGAAGCAAGATCAGTAGAAACATCACAATGAAATGAGCCAATATCAGATTAGACCCTGCAGTGTGAAAGGAAAAAGGACCAGAATTATAGATGTAACTTCAATGGTACTCTTGTATCTCATTCTCAATATTTAATGACCTAAAGTAGGGCTACTTTATCCAGAAATGTGTGTCTAAGCTGCACTAAATTACATGTGGGGTACTTTGTGTCTATAGACATTTAAATTGCTACATTCTCATACACTGGATCAAACTGTGCAACATTCATCATAAGAAATCACTGACCTAAATTTGTTGGACATGAGAGGAAAGGACTATTAATTTGATATACTGAAGAAAGAAAAAGATTGATTTACAGTTAAATAATGCGTATATTGACATGACAAAGCTTGTAAGCACCACAATAAAATTTGCCTGCAACATTTTTTTATTATTATTATTGTTAAACTATATTCTGCATGATTATTTAATTAATTATACCCTTTCCATCATTTCTTACTTAGGGTTCCCTTGAATTGATTTATCCATACCTGACTGAGGAGAGGTGCCAAATCTTCCAATGCCTGATCACATAATGGACATGGATCTTTGGTATAAAGAGTAAGAATTGGTTTGTCATTATTATTGTGCAAAGAACCAGCTTGGGAAGAAAATAATCTGTGTGTCCATGTAGTACTTTTTAAAGACATGGGGCAACATTTTTTTCTCTGAAGCTGAGTCCAGGCAAGTCTGGGCTGGATGTGAAAGGATTGTTGGGAACTTGCACGATACAGCGATAATGGCTTTATCAGTTTAGATGTTGCCCCTCGAAACATTCTTGGATATGTATAAATAAGTTACTTCTTCCCAAAATGTCAGTCACAGTTCTATGAAGTCTCTCCACAGGGCGCTGATATCACGGCATCACAATATTGCTGCTGCTGTAAAACAAAAGAGAAATCAACTCATGGCAGGGCCTACATGTATCTCATTTTTACAGTGAATAAATCTGGATCAGGAATAATCTGATACTTGAAATGTAAGTTCCTTCAAGGCCAATGAGGCCCATAGAGCTGGAGCGTATCCCGGTTTTGGTAGCGTGAAGCGGAACAGATGATTTTTGCTTCATCTCCAAGAGAGGACGCTAGTCTGTCGGAGGCTTACTTCCCCAGGAGAATATGCCGGTACCCAATTGCACCTGGATGGAGAGAGGAAAAATGGTGTAAAGTGTCTTTCCCAAGGACACAACACGGTCACCTCCTGGACCCGAACCCTGGACCCTTGAATTAGGAGTCCAGCGCTCTAACCATTCGACCATCGCCACCTTGTAATGTAGGCCTACTTAAAAAATTTCAATTCCTCTCTCCCTAACTCAAGCACATGTGGAACAAGAATTAAAATACAAATAGGTCACATTGATTAGATCTACTGAGAGTATTCAAGATAGAAAGAAACTGACAAGAAATGGGAAATGAGCAGATCAGTTACACACAGAAAAACTAAACAAAAACAAAAAATCACAGTAAGATGAGTAAATTAATCAATGGGGGCTTTGTGAAGCTGAAAATGTAAATGGATTTCTCAAAATAAGGGAAGAATATTACACTACAAGACAGGACCAAACTTCTAAGAAGTGTTTGCGTTTGTTCCTCTGAAGACAATAATGTCCACCTGTATGGTAAGAAACCAACAACATCACAAGACAGGCTCTGGAGTGGAACCCACAGGGCAAGAAAAAGCGAGGTCGGCCAAGACAGACATGGAGGAGGAGCCTGTTTAGCCAGCTGGATAACATCAGAATGACGTGGGAAGAGGCTAAATCCTGCGCCAGGAACAGAAGAAAGTGGAAGACTGCTATTGAGGCCCTATGCTCCTCAAGGAGCGAAGAGGACTAAGTCAAGTAAGTCAAGTCAAGTATCGTCCTGTAACGTCATCATTTTGTGACGCCTAAAGCCTACTTAGCCACTTACTCTATTTGTAGAGCAATACTTACTAACTTAGCCTCAGTTTTAAGAGTAACTAGATCTAGATCTAGACTAACTTAGATCAAAAGTATAAATAGAAGGGTTCGTAAATAGAATAGAAAGCAGATTTGAATGGCAATCAAAATAAATAAAGTGTATTAGATCTAGATCTAGACTAGATTATAAATACGTTGTACCAGATTTAATCTGCTTCTAGTAGTTCCACTGATAAAATAATTAAATTCTAGATCTAGATATCTAGATCTAGCTAGATGTAAGCCTATAGATCTACTATTCAATACCAGCCCAGGCCTATCATAGTAAAAGTGAAAGCGAAAGTTAAGGGTCAAAGGCTGAACATGATGGCAGTCTGAACTGTTAAAAAAAAATCTAGAATAGAATCGCATCACGTAATCAACAAAATAGACCTAGATTTTCTATATCTAGAATCTATTATGATATAAGGATTTGTTTAGGGCAGCAAGCATCATTCGTGTGTATGCTCCATCAATCTTCTCAAAGGATAGTTTCCTGTAATATTCTCGCGCCCTGTTGATGAGAAATGCACCAGGTGACAATGTCTGTCAGTGCTACAGTCTACAGATCAAGTTGTCCCTACTCTTTCTCGTCCATAAATGCCGTTTGGCAGTTTCGCAGTCACAGAATCGGCAACGCAAGTGGAAATCTATTGATCCTGCAGCCCGAGTCTCTGGAATTCTAACTATCATCTCTTCTTAGCCTTCCATCCCTGGCAGGATACAGGCCACGAACAAACATTCTCGATTGATCCCTGTCCCGTGCCAGCTTCTTTAGATCCACCCAAGTGTTTCCTCCTTTGTTCATGTCCTTGAACTCTCCTTCTCCATGTTGCTGTGGCCTGCCCCTGTTCCTGGTTCCTTGTTGACTGATTCTCTTGTCTGAGTTTCTTCTGTTTCTCTTTTCCGCTCCATTGTTTCTTTTGGTTTGTATTCCATTTTTTCTTAATTGTTAACATGTCTTCTCTTCTCTTCCCTCTACCCAATTCAAGTGCGCCAAATCTTTGCCGACTGTTGTCATTTGTTATGTTGTTTCGATATTTGAGGATTGCAGAGGAAACGTATAATATGTACTTGCAAAAAGCAATAAATCACCCCAAGAGTTGATAATTGAATCGGTCTTTTTTTTTATTTATTTACAAGCCATAATGACGAAAGTCCAATTCAAAAACTGCTGCGGTGATGCTCAAAGCGAATTCAACCTATTTAGGTGTTGCATGTTATACCTGGAGTAGAAATGTCAATAGGATTCGTGTCCCAAAGCCTCGCAACATTATGAAAAAAAATATTCAGGGTTCAATAAGGTTTCGTTGCACTTGTTCTCTAATGATGGGAAAGACAGCAATCTGATAACATGTTCTTACATAGTAGGCCCTATAGATATAGATCTATA
>JBDFRD010344855.1:0-10144 GCA_039654405.1 Bullina lineata | reverse complement strand
GGGGAGAGGAAAAATGGTGTAAAGTGTCTTTCCCAAGGACACAACACGGTCACCTCCCAGATTCAAACCCTGGACCCCTGGATTAGGAGTCCAACGCTCTAACCATTCGGCCACCGCGCCACAGTATATTATAAGCCTTTACTATAATGACGCTCAGGTATCAGGATGCTCTGACAACACACACAAAAAGTCCTAACAGGTAGGTGAGCAATAGAACACAATTCACAAACAAATAGAGCTATTTTTAACTTCTTAAAAAAAAGTTGAAATAAGTTCAAGTTTCTATAAAAAAAAACAAAAAAAACATTTAAACAAAGTACAAATTTTACACCTTCAATTTAGAAAAGTTAAATTATTTAATTTGTTTATGTTCTGTACCAATTGTATCCATCAGAGTTGGCTAGCGTTATTTTTAAACTGCCTTTGAACTGCTAATGTCTCAAACCGACAAAAATCGAAAGCTAAAGCATTCATCAAGATTTTTTAAAAATCATTCAATATTCAAAGAAAGTAATTAACCTTGTGAAAATGTACAAGAAGTTCACATTGCTAACTAACCATTAAGCACTGTTAATTGTAACAGGTAGAAAAAAAAAACTTACCCATCCTCTGAGCGAATTGTTTTCGTCTTTCTGTCTCAATTTTGTACAGGTTGCTGGAATCTTCTACCAAGTGTTCAGCCCACTGAGGAATTCAAAGCAACATTTTTATTCAACATCCCGCCAAAGCCTAGTAAATTAATTTTTCTTACCTAATAATACGGGCATAACTATTTGAACAATACACTTGCCACAGTAACGATTATTACAGTGTTAACGCTTTACTAAGCAATAATAAATTTTTCATTTTGTTTTCAATTTTAATTTTTCATTTTCAGTAACTCCCCCCATGTGATTTGCCTTTTCTTAACACCTAAATTGAATGTAAAATCCCTGTAAAAAATGCAATACAATAAGTTTAAACCAAGAGAAGGGGAAAGATTAAAATATCTGGAAAACTATAAAATACAATGTCAGCTTCAGCCTCTGTTCATAAAATTTTTTTTTTTTTGTAATCCAAGAACCTCTCAGAATAATCACCTGGGAAAACTTTTGCGAGAAGAGCCTCCTGCGTGTGGTTTCTACCACCATGTCAGCATACACTTGGGGAGCCTCCTTTACCTGAGCGAGTATGTCCAGGTTGCACTCCAGCATCTTGAGGGTTTTCATGTGAAAGATCAACTCACTGTTCAACTTGGAGATCTGTGTTTCCACGTGCATCACCCAACTGGACAGGAAGAATGAGGGACAGACGGAGAGATGAATAATCGTGAAGTATGGAGCGGAATTAGAAGCTTATATTATGAATAGACAGGTATCATCCATCTACACAAAAAGAGTCATAAAGAGAGTGAAGGATGAATAAAGAGAAATGTACCCTTACCCATGAGAAGTATAAAATGAAGAAGAAACTAATATGCATGTACAGAGAGACAGAAAAAGTGAGTGACAGACTGAGAGGAGAAATGTACCCGAAGAGACAAGACGTACAGAAGGATGTTACAAGGGTACATCACCTAACTGGCAGAGAGACAGACAAGAAAAATGAGAGATGGATTATGAGGAGGAATACTCTAATGTTTGAGAAATATAGGAGGACATTAGAAGCTAATATCAAAAGATGATGTGCATCACCAACAAAAAAAAAGAGCGACAGAAAGAGTGAAAAAGGATAAAGAGGAAAAATATGACAGAAGGTACAGAAAGAAGGTAAAATCAAAATACATGAACCATCTATCTGGACAGAAAGACAGACAGCTAGAGTGATGGGCAGATACACAGAGAAGAAGTGTAGAAGGGAGTCAGACATCAAAGATTTATGAAGAGCTGGCAAAGAGTTATAAATTAAAACAACAGTAACATGAACAATCTGACTAGTAACTGTTGGTTATCTTAACCTCTTTTTCATTCAGATGCAGTGCAAACCATGACTCAGTCCATATGAGAGTGGGAGTGACAGTAAACAAGTGGTTTATTTATATAACAGGATATCATATCAGAACCTACATATCATATCATATATTCAGAACCATAATATCCTCTTATGGATTTTAATACATTTGAAAAGAATCATCATCATCAACATGTGTGCAGGGGCCACACATGCCAGTGCTAATTTTTACCCAAGCCTCTGGTGTATGTTAGTTGACATTTCCTGCTTGGAGTTGCGGAAGTTGGTCTGTAGAGACATGATGCGCTGCTGACTGTCCAGCATCTGCCGAAGCTGTTGCTTGTGGCTTTCACACAATTCTGGTAGGATGGACGCCATGTCTGTCACCTTGGTGAGGCGCTGCTGGTGGTTCATCATGCCCTAAGGAATGTCAAATGTTAAAGTCAGTGAAAGGCAATGTTGATATTTTACTGTGAAGTTTTTGCTGCAGGTACTATCGTTGTTGATAACTTCTTTCTCTTCATGAACTCACTTGAAGCATAGATAATTCAACCTTCCTAAGCCCTGCTGCTGGTGCTATTGCTGTTGATGACTTCTTTTTTCTTCTCCACATACTTAACTTACTCTCTTCTTCATGTACTTCACTCACTCAAAGCATAGACCATTAAACCCTCCACGTCATCCTGTCATACAATAATAATAACTTGTCAGCGTGTTCCGGTCTCTGACAAGATTTTATTATCAAAGCTATTACAGCATAGTTCATGACTTCTTAGTAAACCTATAACTTTTTATTTGACTGAGGCTGCGAAAATCTGTCAATCATGGGAGACAAAACATTTCCCCTTTAAAGAAAAAAAAAAGAAAAATATTCTAACTCTTTTTCCCCTTATTTGCTACTTTTTTAACATTTGTATATTATTCCATAACTGAGAAAAACCATCTCAAGTAGATTCAAATTTCTGCAATATTTAATTTAAAGCATCACAGCATGCTTTGTTTTCATAAACTATGAATTACCAACAAGAAGAGATACAAGCAAAGCAAACAAAGAAACAAGGACCTCAGACTTAAGGTTCACATGACTGTTCAATTAATATTGGCAATTTTAAAATAAATGGCAAAGAATATGACTATGAGTATCTGACACCCTTCAGGATGTTTGTACTCACTTGGGCCATGTCATACTGTGCTTTTGCAATTTTCTTGGTCTCATTCAGCCTTTTCTCCAGCTCTGACAATCTCCTCTCTATGCCAACCAACTCCTTCATTTGATGAGGATCCATAGACATCAGTGACAACAGCTCCTGAACTTGTCTGTCACAGGTATCAAATGTGTCTTTGTTGAACTGAAGGAAAAATTCCATTAAAAAAATTAGTGTTTAGGAGCCAAAAACATTTCATTATGTGAGAGTAAATCAATAAATCTAATACCTGATCAATAACAAAGTTCTAGACTTGGGATAGAAGATGGTACCTCTGATGGATATATGAATTACCACATACACATACAGGTAGTTGCACTGACTCACCTGAGCTATATCATCAATGCATTTCTGCCGCAGACCTTCAACACTTTGGCCTTGCCCCTGGAAAACAAAAGATTCACAATATTCACTTCATAAAGTAAATGTGCAAATAAATGCTTATGGAGGGGGGGAATTATCCTTTCTATGGCAAGGGAAATGTTGAAAGAGGGACAGTTTTATTCACTATCATATTAACTATGGGAAGGAGGAGGTGAAGGAAGAGCCTGTAGAAGAGAAAAGGGAAGACTTGGACAATGAACACTGCTATTCCCCACCTGAGTGGAAATCCAGTGTAGGAGGCTGACTGGCCTGGACTCCAAACGTTCCCCTAGTCTGCTCCGAGTGAAGCTGCCGGAGACAGAGGAATGGAGCTCCTCCACCTTGAGGGCCTCCAGTATTGGCACACGATCCAGGAGATCCAAGCTTTCTTCCAGGCTGGGGGGAGAGAAAAATGTGGCACAGTCTCAGCACTGACTTTATATTTAAGAGTGCATGACACAGGGACAATTAATCAATTTTACATATTATCACCATTATCACTGCCAACAAGGTAATCCTATTATGATTTAGTTGAGTAGAAGTGATGTGAAGGAAAAGATTCTATTGACACACACTGCAATTCAGCACTCCAAGAGAAAGACATTATCTACAAAGTGAGAGACAGAGAGAAAGGGAAGTGAACAGTCAAATCTTACTTGTGCAACATATCAAAATGCTTCTCTCGAGTTGGTAGAAAAAGGTGGAAGGCCGTTGAAAACTTTATCTCTGTCTTCTGTAATGCTCTGTGGAAAGTTAAAATTGAGTTACCTATGAAAAGCGACAACAACAAAATGCAATTTCATTCATGGAATTTCAGTTAATTAAAAAAAATCAATGTCCTTGCTTACATTAAAAGTATTCCCCTCTAATAGGTAAACAGTCATAAATTGCATTTCTCACTGAAAGGGATAAATATAAAATGAATATTTATTTACCAAAGAACAAGAAAAATGTATTTAGACAAAGAAAATCTTAGCAAAACCTTGAGGGGCAACATCAAACCCATTAAATCATGGTGACAAAAATCAAGCATGACCATAAGATGGTGGAATTCCAAAAGTGTTCTTTAAAACTCACTGTGATAATTCCTCCAGGTTGGCCACCACTGCACCCCAGCCTTGGTACTGTAAATGCTGCTCTCGAAATTCATTGTTGCAGAAGCTGAGAATCTTATTTGCACTCTCTCCGATTTGCTGCCATCATAAATTGAAAAACCAAAGAGAAAATTATGAAAAGGGTGTCACAAAAATAAGAAAAAACATAAGTATTTATAAGTATTGACCGCATTATAAATAAATATACAATTAATTTAAAAATGGCTAATACAATAAATGCAACTCCCTATTTTTATGTAAATAAATATTCGGACTGACTTTCACTTGAACTCTAGATTTAAAAAAAATTGAAGAGAAGCTACAGTGGAACTGCTAGACTGTAAACTCTTGGAGCAAATTACAAAGTAATCAAATGTAAACTTTTTACATACGGTCTACTTTAAACTTATGCTCAACCAATTACATTATTATTTTTAATCAAAAAATGTTTCAATCAGGCCTGCCTGTTTGTGACATATAAAATCCATTTATCTGAGGGAAAGTTTGCTTATGGGGAACCCGTAAAGTTGGCATATCTGTTCCATTGATAGTGGCTCATCTATCATCCATGGTTAAAAAGGGGAGAAAGTAATACAACACATGTGAAAGGGACATTTCTATTATTTTAACTTACCATGGCTAGTTTGGCCCTTGTTACAACTGTATCATAAGAGGGCTGCATACTGAGAGCTTCAGTGACTCGGTCTCGAAGAATGGTTAGCATATCTGGTATAATAATAAGAAAGACAATATTACAAAAGGGTACCTGAAGAACTCATTGGATGGAGAAATAAATTTATGGCAGACATGTTTATGATACAAACTAGTCAAAGTAAGTTTTGAATTCATCTGCGCTTATTTCCAAACAAGGCATTGCTCAGAGTAATCTAAAAGGTCTAAATTAATATATGAAAGGAAAGATGTACAGTGACAGAAATCAGATCAAGTCAACCAACAAGTTAAAATATGTTTGACAGCTGTGAGAACAGTGAGCTCTGTTGTTATAGACAAGATTTCTCTCTGAATGTACAATATATTTCTAATCACAGACCTGTTCTAAGAATAATACTAATCAAATCAGATGAGTTATAAGAGAATGTTATAATTTAGATCATCTTACAAGTTTCACATTTAATATCATCAAGTTTACATAGCATGTAGCGTTGCCTTGTAGCCTCATGGTTCAAAACCCAGACTCATAACCAAAAGGTCATGGTTCAAATCCTCATGCCCATATCAGTGCAACATTCTTTTTTTCTCCCTTTCCAGCTGCAAGGTGCTAACCACCGTACATTCTTCGAGGGAAGTTAGTCTATGATAGATTATTAGCTATTGTCTAGGAAGGTGACCTATGTAGTTCTAATACATTTGTTGATTATTAAAACCAGAACAAGTTTTGGCTGTTTTGGGTTTACATATTCATTCTAATTTTCTATTACCTTTAGATACTCCAAAAGAGCGAACCAAGGGTGGCTCCTGACTTTCAATGGCCGTCTTGCTGAACAGAAATACTGGGTTTGTATCCTGTGAAAGGGAAGGAAAGAAAAAAATTAAAATTTATTAAGTTGAAATGTGTTTTGTATAGAAAAACAAATTGAGTCAAATCTAGCAATAGCACTAGCATACACTATCCTCCTGTTTGTCTTTCTTTTTATATGTATAAAAATTCTTGCATCATATTCAGGGGCGTTTGAAAGTTACCCAAATTTGCTGTATCAGTTCCATTTTTAATTGATCTCACAACGTAACAAATGCATTTTACATAATTCTTTATTTAAAAGTGGTCTATTAATGAATCTAAAATAATGGTTACATGAAAAACGCCCATAGATCTACATCTCTCATCAAAAATCCAAGGAAAACAATAATTTTGTCAGAAGTTTTTCAAACAGCTTCAATTATTATTTTGCAAGAAAGTACATATTTGAAAGAATATATACAATGTCACCACATATATAATGTCAAATGTAAAGGGTATAAAGAAATGTAATCTGAGAATGTATAAACAGCAAATGAACATAAACGGTACAAACTATCAAACGAACCTACGTGCAAGTTTTCAAATGTTGATGTATCAATCAAAAATGGTTTCATTTGTTAATTTGAAATTATAGATGACACACTACAAAAAGTCCGTAACTTACAGCATAAAGCTACTTTTTATGAAATTTTAACATGACAATAAGACATGGAGATAACTGGTAGAACAGAAAGAGACTTACCGCACCAGCACCATAAGTTACAACTTTTTGATCCGGCTTCAGACTGTGGCCACCACTGAGTAGGAGGATTTGCTTCTCAACTGGAATGCCTGTCGTCTTGGCAATTTCTATTTGCAGCCTTGATACACTAAATAATGTAGGTACAATTGAAATTAATTTCTGCTCATAGTAACACTAAAAATAATAAAACAATGAGGGAAGCATACATGTTTCATCACATCAAGCTCAAGCATTCATTATAAAAAAAGAAATTTTAAAAAAACCAAGCTTGCCATTAAAACTCTAATGTGACAAAACAAAAAACATTTTTCTTCCGTTCACTAATTTTTTCATTCAAAAGCCAAACATATATCCTAAAATATATTTTCAATCTACTAGAACTTGAGTACTTTCCCCAATACAGTAGTCAACATCTACTTTTGATTGTTACTTTTAACTGTTTTATTTACTATAGTAGTAATCCCTAACTCAAATCTACAACAATACTCACTCATCCATCAGCAGAATCATGTCAAAGGTCAACATCTGACCAATGTCCATTTGAAAAACAAACAGCATTTTCAATTCCTGGTGGTGTGGCTTCCAACAGATATCTTCAAAAGCAAATTGTGTTGTCTTAAGAACTCTCCTTTCCTCCCCTCTTCAAGATCACTCCCACAGAGTGAAGCAATAACATGCACTCACTCATATGACCAATAGTTGCAGCACTAAGTGTTTTCAATCAGGATCTCCTGAAAAAGAATGCACAATAAGATATAAAAGCTTCCAATTTTTGCATTATTTTTTTCTTGATGAAAGAGTGACATTGAAATACTAGATTTGTTGGTATTTTTATGTTACATCAAATCTAATAATTTCTGCACAATGAAATGCCTGTTTACACAATACCTAATTTGGAACTAAAGGATTAGTAGATTTAAAATAATTCTCTCACTTTTTGGATTGCTTTAATTTAATAATATCACAGAATAGTTTCAGGAGTATATTTTCCAATCCCTGCTAGTGCCCTTAGGACAGGCACTTTATTTTTTTTTTTTTTTTTTTTTGGACTCCTCACTGATGTTTGAATTAAGTAACATTTGGCTTTCTGCTGAGGGAGTGAGCCTATCATTATTTATAGCATCATCTGTTCTCTTTCATGCTCTTGAAATCAGAATAAGCTCCATTTCCTAAGGCCCTGTGAGTAGGTCTTGAAGGTTTTTTTTACACATAAAAGTATAAGAATGTGTTTGAATGACTGAATAGTTTCTCTGACCAAAGTCAAAGAGGTAAAATTTGACCATTTGCACCTACATTAAGATGTACATGATCAAAATTTACTTCTTGTATGATTTAATGTAATGTCATTTACTCTTTATAGAGCTGTGAAATGCATTTGATCTGATTGAATGGAAGGCTCATTTTTTTTTATCTTTCTTTCCGATTTATTCAATAACAACAAAATACTTTACAGCAGTGCTGGACACAATATGAACTTGGTAAAAATGAATATTAATGAATGAGCAAACATTGGTAAGTGTTTTAAATTTCAGTAATTTTTTTTATTTTTGTGTTCTGACTGTGATGATAGGCATCAACTCACACTGAACTCAAAGTAGACCTTCCCGTCCCAAACGCTGACCCCTGAAAAACTTGTTATGTTGATTTGTAACCTTTTGTCACCAACAGACTAAATGAACAAAGTATTCTAAATAATTTTGCCAAATTTTTTTTTTTACTAATACCTTGATTTACAATCAATCACTTTTTAAAATAACAATAGCATTAAAAATTACAACAATTAGATCTACAAGATCACTCATCATCAGTGCAGTCACTTAGAGAAAGAATCTCTGTAAAAAAAAAAAAGGTTGAATCTTACAATAAATCATATTTTTAAGCATTCCAATTCCACAAAGCTAGATCTAGGTTCATCATAAAGTAACGGTTATATCTCTAGATATAGATCTAGATATCTAGATCTTACCAGTGATTATAATAATGGTGAGTATAAAATAGTGTAAAAAGAAGAAATTCAAACACAAAATAGCCTACATTTATATAATAAACATTGAGATGATCAAGTATCAAATTTCACTGATGTGCACCCCTCTCACGTCAAATCATAATGGAGAAATAACGGAGCATGGTGGGCTTGATAAAAGCATGGTCTCTTTACACTAGATTTCCCGATCGTAACAGTTTCCAAACTAATTATCCAACATGATGTAATTATCGTAATCATGGGAGAAGGGGAACCTGTTCATAGTCATAAAACTTATTGTGGTTGCTTGTTAGATATCAAATAATATATTATTAAATGAGCCCGGTTTCAATAAAAACAAAATTACATGCGCGACGATTACACACAGAGCCTGCAAACTCACAAAGAACAACAGAAAGTGAAAAAGCGTCAGTCTAGATTAGTCCTTAGTAATGAAGGACGCCATCTTGAATTTCAACAGCTGAGTTTGTTTACACTCATTCAAACTCATACGCAATAACTATCTGCGATTAAAATACAACTATAATTATAAAGAATTGTAAAATATTCTTTAATGAATACATACCATACGTAAATCCTGAAACAAATTAGACACAGCGCAGTACTGCCTTACATCGTTGAGCAATATTGCGTTATTATAGATTCTAATCCTCTGAAATTCGGTCAGACTTTATTTTGGTTGATGTTTTTCCTTGCTCTCTTTCACTGAAGAACACCATTTGTTGCCTTCTTTTTTACCCCGACCAACCAAAGCGTTACATTTTTATAGAGCGTAATATTTATGATCCAATTAGTTGACCTTTGCCCATCTGAAAAAGACAGGATATAATACTTGTACATACATGTAGAATCTACATGTAATGCAAATGAGATGAAAAAATAAAACATAACAAAGACAGAGAGGCAAAAGAGGTGTGGTGCGCTGTTTTTGAAAGGGAAGTCCCGTACAAATTATGAAACAGTAAACTATAAATTAATATATAAAAGTGCAACAACAACATAAATGCACGATTAGAGTAAATTGTATAATGACTTGTTTATGTTTCACGCCTATTTTTTCCAGTCCAGTTCCTTCCAGGTTGATTTCGCTGCTGTTTTGCATATGTTGTTCATTTATTTTGGTGCGTGTTAGTTCTGATGTTGAGTTTTTTTCTGCTTGTGATCCAAATACCCACACCCGGGTGATAAAGGCTGCTCATGATGATGATCCAAATTTGTCATCTCTAAAACCGATTTGATTTTAATTATCATAAATTATATTCTCTCTCTCTTTCTCTCCCTCCCTCTCTCTCTCTCTCTCTCTCTCTCTCTCTCTCTCTCTCTCTCTCTCTCTCTCTCTCTCTCTCT
>JBDFRD010344854.1:0-20700 GCA_039654405.1 Bullina lineata | reverse complement strand
AGAGAGAGAGAGAGAGAGAGAGAGAGAGAGAGAGAGAGAGAGAGAGAGATAGAAGGGGGGGGGGATACTGTCTGTTTGAGTGGGTATTCAGCTGCCTTTCTCCATGCTGACTAACGCCGTTATTCTGAATGCAATATGTCAAGTCGACTTTAAAGCGTACGTGTGCACCAACACAGTAATGGACATTTTGTGTATGGTGCCCAACAGGATGGAGTGAGTACATCGACTGGGTGCCTCTCAAGGAGGGCTTCAAGCTCGCTAAGGAGGAAAACAAGTGCCTGATGGTGGTTGCCCACAAAGAGACCTGTAGCTCATGTGCCTCCCTGAAGTACCACTTCTCCCATGATCCAGAAATCCACGAGCTCAGCGAGAAGTTTATCATGGTGAACTTGGAGCCACATGAGGTGGGGTAATATTATGTCAAATCAACGAGACACACATTGAGAGGGATATATCAAATTTGAAATATATGAAAGAATTATAACAATACAACAACAACAACAACAACAACAACAATTATAACGACGACGACAACAACAACAACAAAAACAACAATAACAACAACAACAGCAACACGGGAAAGGCATAATGCACCGTGGAATGGAATTGGACTTGGAATAGATTATCTTTCCTACTTCGGATCCACGACGTAATAAATGTATTTGTCCCCTTCTATTATAACAACTTTTCAATGGAATGAATTGAACAGTAAAAACGTTTTGTCCAAACCATCTGTTTTCATATCACTGATTTGCAAGCAACAAACATCATCTAAAATTGATGCATTTTCATATCTCTGTCTTTGAAGTACGTGCCTAACAAGTTCTCGTTCTGCTTCCTGTAGGTTCCAATGGAGAAAGAATTCGCCCCAGATGGGCATTACGTGCCTCGGGTGTTGTTCTTCAATCCCCAGGGCAAGCTGTTGCCAGTGGGCGCTAACGATACCAGACACGTTTATTTCTACGCCAACAAAAACAAAGTCAAGAACAGTATGGTGCGCGTTCTGCAGAACTACAGCAGGAAGGATAAGCCTACTGAAAACAAAGTAATGGATGCAAAACAATTAGATATCTAGAGCCTCGACCGTGAAGAAAAAAATAGACCAGATCTTCTTGTAGACAGACTAGTGGCGATGACTCAGAAATTCGCTATGAGCATCGACCTTCGTGGAACGGACAAATCGGTTTAATTACAATACACTGACGGCATAGTATCATCAACAATTTTACTCTTTTCGACTCTTCAGTACTTGCAGACAATTACAAATTATAAATCCCGTGTCTCCCTCCCTCAATACCTGTCATGGCGCCAGCAGGAACTTCCTTCCTTGAAATATTTTAAATCAATGAAACATGTGAAATTCGAACCTTTGATTGAGCTTGCTGAGTAACATTGCGTGTTGGTCTGTTCTACTGGGATATCAAGCTCTTCTTGTCCTGCCATGATGAAATGGATTTACAGCTTCAAACAACGTTTTGCCTTTCACCGAAAATAAACATAACACAAACCATTTAATTAAAGACTTATTTGGGAATTTATTTCTCTTTTCTTTTTCAAAAATGTCACCACCCGTCTGAAGGTACAGTTGCTGGTTATAGATTGTACCTTCGGTCAATGTCTATGTGTTTGTCAGTGTGTCCATTTGCTTATCTACCGGTTAAACCATCAGACTGAGCAACTGACTCAATTGAACAAGAGCTTTGAATACAGCAAGCACAACGGCTCAGCTTTACTGTCACACAGACTGATCAGATATGATTTGCGTCTTGCTTTGAGTAGGATATTTTCTTCCTAAATGGATTTTTACCGGTTGCCTTTCAATATATGATAACATGGGAGAATATATTTCTGTCAATATGATACTTTCAAACAATCAGGATGTTGTTTCTCCTGTTGAAAGACAAAACTAGGAAATGTTCAGATGATCAGGCTATTGCATTCAGTTATCTATTCTAACTTTATTAATCAGTTCTGAGAAAGGGCCTCTGCGATTTTTTAAAAGGTGTTACACATATTACAAAATCTATTATTTGCATTGATCAACTACTCCGCAGGAGGGAGGGAATATATATATAGATAGATAGATAGATAGATAGATAGATAGATAGATAGATAGATAGATAGATAGATAGATATCCAGGTAAGGACACATTCAGATATAAAAATGTGTGTGTGTGTGTGTGTGTGTGTGTGTGTGTGTGTGTGTGTGTGTGTGTGTGTGTGTGTGTGTAACAACTAGGATCATCCGAGATGTTAAGACAAAAAACTGTGATTAAAAGAAATAGATCTAGAACTAGAACTGTATGTGTTTGAGCTTCAACAAAACTGAAGAAAAACTTCAAATAGGCTTATTAAACAATTGACTGAAAAAAAATCAGAATGTTAGTTTGATCGGCAAAACAGTTTATTTAAGGCACATCGAAAATGAGGGCAAAATAACGCGGTGCTTTGACACATTATGTTCCCGAAGATTGCCGATTCACGCTGAATTGATTGGGTGTCATCGCTTTGGTTCAGCATTTAAGTAGCCAAGAGGTTTTGCTTCTCTCTTGAAGCATGAGGCAGTCTGTGTTCCGCGCGTTTCGGGGCAGATCATGCTGATAGACAAATAAGATGTTTTTTCACACACACTCTTTCATTGTGTCAGCATTAGCCAGCACAGCACACTGCGTTGTGTTGAGAGGACGCTGCGTGCGTGAAACAATAGTAACAAGCAAGTCCACCATTTCACAACATTTCTTTAGCTCTGGGATTGTCAATGTCCTATCCCATCAGCGATTCCATACTTGACAACAATAGGACTTGGAAACCGACGTAGCCTATATTAATAAAACAATTACTGTCAAAATCTTTTTCTCTCCTTTCTCTGCTTGGCAATGCTAGGGCCAAATATGCCCGCTTGAATCATCCTATTCCTATGGTTATTCATGTCGAGCCGGCCTTGAACTTACCCGTGCCCGTGTTGAATATTATAGTTATACATGTTATAAGTTTCTTTTACTTAATTAAATTGTATCCTGACGTACCCAGTCAAATTAGTGAGTCCCTATAACATTTTAAGTTGGGGTGTTTTTTTTATAACTGTATCAACTCCCCATTCATGCAACGGGTATCCATGCTTATTTTCTTAAAGCAATATACTGCTACATATAGACCTTTCAAAACTAGCCAAGGAAAAAAAAAAGAATATAATTTTGAAGCGCGGCGCGTTTGTACGTCGCGTGGGGACTGCGAAACATGGTGGAAACGCGACGTTTCCCAAAACGAGGCAAGAGGCGGGCGCCGCATTCAGCAAATCGCGGAACGAACCAAACAGGAACAGACAGAGAACAGACAGGTAGCCAGAAAATTGAATTTTTAGTCAACTTAGTCCAATTAAATTGAGGTCGATTGAAACTAGAGAACAATAATTCATCATTTCAAGTATTGGCATAGAATCTAGACGTCTAAATGCACTAAATTATGATTGCATGCATATGCACATACGTTTCAAAATAGAGATGGGCACAGAGCGCATAGATTCTAATGTGTATCACTTCCATTTGGATCCACATGCCTGTTCTTATGGGAGCATAGTAGTCAAAACGTTTTATTTCAGATTTATATTTACTGGTTCACTAGTGTTGTAGATCTAGGTCTAATTCCGCTTCGGCAGCATCGTGAAATATAAATTTAACACAAAGATAAATTTTATGTTTTGCTTTCAACTATGAATTTTGTGGCGCGGTGGCCGAATGGTTAGAGCGTTGGACTCCTAATCCAAGGGTCCAGAGTTCCAACCCAGGAGGTGACTGTGTTGAGTCCGTGGGAAAGACACTTTACACCATTTTTCCCCTCCCCACCCAGGTGCGAATTGGGTACCAGCATATTCTGTTGGGGAAGTAAGCCTACGACAGACTAGCGTCCTGTCTAGGAGATGATACAAATATCATCTGTTCCGCTTCACGCTACCGAAACCGGGATAAGCTCCGGCTCTAAGGGCCTCATTGACCTTGAAGGAACTTACTTTTTTACTTTTTACATCTCTTAGAAAGTAACTTTTTAATGGCACAAAATTGTTGACCTTTTATTATCAGTTTTAATATCATGTGGTGTTTGTTTTATTACTTTTTCTCAGTGTGGATTGCCTGTATGAACCTACTGTCCAGCTGAGTCACAAGATGGAAGCTGGGGTCATCCAACCCAATGACACTTTGGAAGTGCCCTTCACATTCTGCCCTCAGTCCACCATCAAGTATCATGAGACTGTCTACTTTGAGATCAACGGCTTGTCCAAGCAGAAAGTTGAGTTCTTTGGAACTGGAAGTGAAATGAAGGCAAGTGTTTCTTTTTGAAATGTTTGTATGTCCACATAATTATCATGAAATATTATTCTTTTTGTGTCCTCTTCTTATACTTATGATGATATATTATTTTACCAAAGTGTGATATGTTACTAAATACAATTTTATATATATATATATATGTTACTAATACAATTTGCTTTATTCTTTTAATTACAAATCCTATCATTTTTTCCAGATTGAAGTGGCAGATCCCAAACAAAAGTGTGTCAACCTTGGTGCCCGGATTGTTGGAGATGTGGTGAAAAAGTACATCCCCATTGTCAACAACAGCCCTGCTCCCATAACCTTCAACCTTGCCTTGACCCCTACCGAGCCGGCTCTTCAGCATAAGGAGGTGTTGAGCATCAGCCCACGAGACAGGATCACTTTGGAACCCCGTGGTGGAAGCATGAAAGTTGAGGTCTTGTTTAGACCCAAGGCCCGCATCCCACAGTTCACAGAAGAGGTTTGTAATGAAATACTATTTTATCTTTTGTGTTTAATTTTTACATCTCTTGGGGAATGAGGAAGTGTTAAAAAAATATTATATTATTGTGAGATTTATTTTTCATGTTTTCACATTATATTTTGTGAAAGAATCAAGTTTTCATTAAACAAAAGATACATTTATAACCTATGTTGTTTTACATTGAACATTTTGTTAAAGGGAAGATATTGTTGTCTATTCATATAATATCAAAAAGTATTAAAACAAATTTGGGCTCCTTTTTGTTTAAAGTTTGATTCATCTACCAAACAGGTTCTGCTTGAATGTGCTGGCATGTCTCAGCCTCTCTTTGTGGTGAAGGGATCTTGCTTGGGCATGGAAATCTCTCTGGACTCCGACTCTCTGTCCTTTGGTACGGTGTATCAACGCAGCTGCAGCTCTCGCAAGCTCATCATGTCCAACACTGGGGATATGAACACCAAGTAAGTTAAGCAGAAAATGCTTGGATCTATATTTTTAGATGATTTTATTAGTGTTATCTTTAAAATATTATTTCCCTTTTTTTTAAATGTTGTTTTGTGTTATTCTGCCCAATAATCTTACTGATCATTAGGTGATAGAAGAACATTTGATGATTTGGCTGCCAATTTCAATCATTCTTTTTTTATGTTCCTGTCTTGTCTAGCTTTCCTTTTTTTTTTCCCCTTGTGTGCTACTTTTCAAGACAAAGAAGGAACAGAACAAACATGGTTAGAACTGGCAATGTTATGCCGGGGCAGAATAAAGTGGAAATCCCTTGTGTGGCCTATACCCTGATAAGGGTGAGGGGCAATGATGATGATGATGACGCTACTTTTCAGAACAGTCATTTTAATTTATTCAGTCCTATTCATCTTGAAAATGAAATTACCATTCTTAGCTGACTGTAAATCGTGAAAAGTATACTAGATGAAAGGAAATGTTTGCTATGTTTCATAATTTAAAGGGCTTTATGGTGAAATATGCTTTGCAAAATTTGTGGCAATGCTCTCATTCTAAATTGTTCTTTTCCATGCAGGTTCCGCTGGGACATTAAGCGGTTTAGGCCAGATTTCTCCATCAATCCATCCGAAGGTTATATAACCCCTGGCATGGATGTTACATTTGATGTCGAGTTCCACCCTCAGAACATCAGTGGAGACGTCAGATATGATGTAAGTTTGTTTATAGTTTTAATATTGCCCCTTATACCAAAAGTGAAAAAGAGTTCCAAAATTGACTGTGTAACACCAACAATGGCAACATAATACCTACTGGAAAAGCGAGACATCTACAACCTTTTTCCGCAAAGATAAATTTCAAATTTTAGACTGAGAACAAAGTGATAATATCTTTGCTGCCTTTGTGCTTTAAGCTGTCTTTTTTAATGTCTCTTCATGATATTTTTTGCTTGCTCCTACCCATTTCAGAAGTTGAAATGCCTTTTGGACGGAGGTCCCCACAAGCCGGTCATGTTGACTCTCACTGGGTCATGCACAGGGATTCCGCCGGTGAAGGAAGTCCAAAATTTCCAGGCAGTGGTAAGGCAGACAGACATCAAGCAGCTCATGATACCAAACAAAAGCAATCAGCTCTGGAACCTAAAGCCCATCATCGATGGAGAGTTCTGGACAGGACCTGTGACTTTCATGGTGGAGCCCCAACAGACAAAGGGCTATGAACTGACCTACAAGCCACTGACCATGACTTCAGAGAACAAGAAACATACAGTAAGGACATTTTTATAAGCTGCGGCACATGTTGTCTGGGATTATTAAGCACTTGTAGTAATACTAAATAGGCCTACTTCTGGGCTAGTTTTAAGGCTGTAATCGTTTCACTTTAGAACTCATAATGAAAAGTTTTATTAGTAGCACAAAATTTATAATCAAAGAAAAATTATCTTTGCATTTTGCCCTTTATATTTTGATCATATTATTATTAAAAGAAGGAAAAATTCTTCAATAAAACATGGATCACCTAAGAATAATAATAATGACTCTACGTCGTAGGCCTATATGTCAACATTGTATTGAGTGACTAATATCTCCTTAAGTTATTATATAATGTATAAAAGTTTTTAATGTAAAAGTCAATTCTTTTTTTCCTTTTCTAGGGTTCCATCTTTTTCCCATTGCCTGATGGATCAGGGCTTCTCTTTAACCTGACTGGCACTGCTGAGCCCCCCAAAGCCATTTCCAAGGTTCAGAGGGATGTGCCTTGTAAAACTGGATATACTGAGCTGCTTACAGTGACCAACTGGCTAAAGAAACCACAGAGGTAAATATATGACAACATAAGTAAGTGTGAGCTGCAAGGAACTTAAAATATTTGAGTCACAAGTCACGAATTATGTAGACCTCAGTTTTGTGAAAATGTTAAAATGATTGATGTTACAGGTACCAAATGTTCCCTTTTTGTTTTATTTTTGAAACTTTGAATTTACAGGTGGTAATATATTCTTTTTTGTATAGATAATCGAAAACTGAAAATTTAGAATGTTTACTATGCTTTACTTGACAATAGATTCCGAGTGAGGACAGAATCTCTCAAACCTGACAAGCTGGACCCTGGGACTACTGTCAAGGGTGTGGAATATATTGATGTTCCAGCCAACAGCAAAAAGGATTATAAGCTATCTTTCTATGCTTATCGGGAAGGACAGACCTTTCTCAAGGTGAGTGAACACTATCTTTTATGAATAAAAACAGTTCTTAGAAGTGTATCATGGAACAGTCTTTTCCGTAATCAAGGAAAGGAATCAGTTCAAAAAATTATTATATATGTCAAAAGACTTTTGATCTTCTTGTTCCATATTATCATGAGACCATAATTTATTGTAATTAGATAACTTACTTTGTTTATTTTGTATAAATATCATGTCAACATAAAAAAAATGGCTTTAAAGAGTAAACAGTATTTTAACATTTGATTACTGTGATGTTGCAGTTACAGCTGTTTCTTATTGTTGATGAAAGGACACACCGGTAGCTCTCAATTATCCTCCACTTTGAAGCAAGTCTAACTTCAAACTGTTTGATACAATAATTAGACTTCATTTCTCTATTTAAAACATTTTGTGATTGTTTTCAACAGGTGACTTTCATCAATGAGCAAAGTGGAGAATATCAATTCTACGAAGTGACTTTTAGGGCCACCAAACCAGGCACTATCTCAGCCATCCAACTGTCCACACCAGTACGTCAAAGTGTGATACACATGGTGACAGTGGAGAACCCTCTATCCTATCAGGTTACCTTCTCTATCAGCTGCACTGTTCCAGAGGTCCGAATGCCAAGTCAGCTGGCTGTGCCTGCTAATTCACAGGTATGTGTGGCGAGTGTTCTGTTTCTTTTTACGTATTAAAATGCTTCTTAATTAGAGGGTTTGTTTTTTTTACTTGAATTAAATCTTTGGTGTCATGTTAAAAATTCATGACAAAAAAAATTTGCAACATGATTTTTGTTAATGTTTTATTTATTTAATAATATATAATGTGCTGTTATTTGTGAGTGTGAAGGTTAGAAGTAGAATTTCAATATGACAAAAGTGTAATATAAAATGTATGCACATTATTTTGCATTTTTTTTTACTTTTTTTTTTTATGCACTTTCAGGGTCAATTTAGTTTTGAGTACCAGCCACTCAAAGTTGGAGAAGTACAGGGTCGACTGGAGTTAACATGCAGTGACCTGGGTCTTTACACCTATGATCTGGTGTTGACTGCTACCCCTGGAGCACCGGAGAAGGCCATCTACTTCCGCACCGGGCTGGGTTCCAGCAACATGCAGGTTGCAAAATTCCTCAACTTTGCCAAACAGAAGACTGACTATGCATGCAAGGTACGTTGATACTGAGTAATCTGCCAATGATATATTAGCTTTCCTTCGAATAAAACTAGTATGACCGAGAGAGGAACCGTGCCTTTGGGCAAAGCGTTGTTTCTAAGAGGCTGCCCTGGCAAAGCAGTGCTATAGCTGTTTCGATTATTTGTTAAAGGCGAAAAGATTCTTAACATACATAGTGAACTGTGTTATGATTCCTTAAAAGGTGGGTTTTGTTGGGTTTTTTTTTTTTTTTTTTGGGGGGGGGTTTGCAATAGTGGTGAGTTATTTTTCTTTTTCTTCTTCCCTTGTGATCCCCTTTGATGTTTCCATTTTAAGTATTGGTGCATCCCTGTTAATCTTGCCTTGGTAGTGGGTCATTTTTATGTCAGACCGGTGCACTTATTATATTTCTTAAACAACTTCTTTTTCTGTTTGCTTATTTTGCTTATTCTCTTATTTTTGCAGATGATCCTCTTCTCCGTTCCATTTAGTTTTTTTTTATTGGATTGTTTTAGTGCAGAATCTACCTTATTTCTTTTTCACTTACACTATTAACATTTTTAATTCTTCACAAGAGATCAAACCAGGTGACGACAAAACTGATGATTAAATTGGTATTTGTTTGTGCAGATTGACAATTCTGACTTCCATGTGGACAAGTCAGTAGCAGCTGCACCGGGCTCCACTGGAGGAACAGAAGTTGCTCTGGAAGTCGTGTTTGAGCCATCCAAGCTGGGCGAGCAGAGGGGGATGTTGACCGTAGTGTCTCAGATTGGTGGAGAGTACACGTTCCCTCTTTTCGGTACCTGTGTGCCTCCAAAGCCTCAAGGTCCCTTTATTGTGAAGGCAGGCTCAACAACTCCCATCATGTTTAGGAATGTTTTTGGGAGTGTCACGCCTTTCACATTCCAGGTAAAGTATTTTAGTTATGTAGTTGATCTCAATATTTCCTTTTTTATTGGGAGGGAGGAAGGGAAAGGAATCTTTAACAAATAAAATGATTGTTGTGTATTGATGTCCTGAGCCAAACATGTTTTCTTGTTTAAAGAGAGCTACTGTTCCTCATAGCAACTTTTCAGTGGAATATTTCTTTTTGCCTCAACCAAATCTCCATAACATAAATTCACAATAATTAATGATTATTACCAAGACTGTATTGCTAAGCATTAATAACACAATTTCTTTTCACAAATGCATTTTGGCAAGACAGAACCTATAGACATACCCATTCGAAAACTGAATGTTTTCATTTCTTTCTTTGGCATCTACATGAGTGGTTTCTGAGCATTTGAACATTTTGCTGCTTTCATTTTGTGATACGAAGAAAGTCTGGTGATGTTCACTACAAAATTGAATACAACAAATTGAATTCATTCACAAGAGCAGAATTATTATGGTTAGCTGCTTCTTATATGCTGTGTAATAGGTTAGATTACTTAAAATCAAATATTCTTCCAAAATTTTCTTGCCTTGGGGAAAGGAAAAAAAAAGGAAGAAAAAGAACTGACATTTTTTGTGATGGAGTTAATCAAGGGAATTGAAAAGAGAATTCCAACGCACATGAGGTAAGACATTCGTGATTTCAATTAGTGGAGACTTTTTAACAATTTTCTTTCTGTCATCCAGGTGGACAATCCCCTTTTCCACCTGACAAAACAAGGAGAGTCCATCCGACCTCGCAAAGATCACCGCATTGTTGTGGGCTTTGATGGGAATGACAGTGGGTCAAAAGCTGCAGTGATGGGCAAACTTATTGTGACCTGTGCCCGCTCTGCCGGAGGAAACTCAAATGTCCAGTGGATGTTCTACCTGAAAGGTGTTACACCTTGAAGAATGAATCACTGAAGTCATGTATCTTGCAGGTGTAGTTTATTTTCTGATTGACAATAAATAAAACACATGCTGTTTTGACAAGACTATGAAATTTTAATGATGATAATTGAAAATAATGTTCTATTTTTTTAAACTTTAGATAGATTTGAATAGAGGTAGATGAGATGCACAGTTTTTTTTGCTTTTTTTTTCCTGATTGACAATAATACACATGCTGTTTTGAAAATAAGACAATGAAATGACAATAACTGAAAATAATGTTCTATTTTTTTTTAAATTCAGATAGAAATAGAAGTAGATGAGGTGCAGTGTTATTATTCTTTGTATTTTGTTTTACGTTTAAGGGAAAAGAGATAAATATTTAATTGATTTGCTTTTGTATTTTTTTATAAACTTCATATAGTTACATGTATTTGGTAAATATTACATTAGAAATGATGTCAGATTAAATTTCGTTTTTTTACCTCCCTATTTTTCTATGCTTTCAATTATTCCGTCCACAATGTTGTTTATTATGTGATAGGCCTGTGATTTATTTACCGTACTTAACTTCTCAATAACTATTGGTTAGATAGACATTAAAATTTCATAATTATTTGTCTTATAATGACTTTTATACAAAAACGTTTTATACAACCCTTTCAATAAATAATTTGTCCATTTTGTCTTTTAGACAAGTCTAAAATTGTTCTTTTTAGTGTGCAAGCTATAGTTTAAGGAAAAGCATGGGCTTTTACCACTTTTAATATTTTGATAAGGCATGAAAAGTGATGAGAGCCAAATGCATACATAATTGTGATTAAAACAAACTTTTGTGAAATAAAGATATTGAAGTGATTTTTTACAATGTCTTTTTTTTATATTTATTTATGCTGATGTGGTACAGACTATTGTCAATGTTTTATAATTATTCCTCAGTTTGACATGGATGAACTTCAATCATGTATTAATAATTGCTTTGTAAGAAATGTACAATGTAATTGAAAACTTAAGTGTAAAAAAAGGCCTTTTCCCTCATTCATCATACAGCCTGCGCTGGGTGATTTTATCAACACACTTACAGAGTGATGTAATGCATTTGAAAGCATAAAAACGGTCACGATTCAATGTTTGCTTTCACTGTGATGGCATGATAGGCATTTTTCACAGTCTTAGGAATGTGCACAGGAGCCTGATAGCCAAGGGTTGCATACTCAGTCAGTTTCTCAAAGTTTCCCATCAGAGTTTGAACAACATCTTCAAATGTTCCCACATCTGGACTCGGATATTCTATGAGGCTCAGATGGGGAGACGTAACAACCATTTGACAAGTCTCTGATCCTAACCATTGGCATGGAAATGTCAGAGCCACCCGCATCTCCATCAAGCTTTTGGTTACTATTATTAAAGTCTTTGGTACAATTCCCATGCTCTTAAGAAGTCGCTGAGAGAATTTCAAGTTTTCTCCTGTATTTGTAGCTTCTAGTTCCAAAATTATTTTCTCCCTTGGAACGCCATGAGAGGTCATTATATCGCAAAACACTTCAGCTTCCGTTCTGTCATATTTTCCTGAAACCAGAAAGAAAACAAAAATGTTAAATCTGAAAAGTGGAAAGTGTCTATACTTTCAAAAGAGGACAACACTCTCCCCCTCTCCTATTTCTGTCCCACTCTCCTCTGCCCTCATATCCCTACTTTTCATTAAAAAAAAAAAAAATTCTGTTTCCTCATCTCCATCCCCTTTCCACCCACGTCTTTACCTTCTCCCCCCCCCCCAAAAAAAAATAAAGCAGAAGGCTTTATGAACTTATTAGCTTTCAGATCTAAGCATACGTTAATACTGGACTCATCCTTTGGGAAGAGCCAGCAAAAGATATCTAGATCGATAAAACTGAAACGTCTGTTTGAGTAAAGTTCCATCAAGGTCCAAAGAGTTGGAGCTTGCCCCATTTTCAGTTATGTCAAGGGGAGCAGATGTTAGGCTTCTAGATCACCTCCTAGACAGAATCATAATCTACTGTAGGTATATTTCCTTAGTAAATAATGCTGATTGGAAGGCTTACGCAATTCACAAAACCGAGAGGAAGAGGAAACATAGTATAGTCTTTTCCACTGACATGATAATAGCTATCATTGGAAGCCTCAACCTTGACCCACCAAAAAAAAAGCACGTCAAAACAAAAAGAAAGGAAAGTCCGAGAAAGGGAAATAAGAATTTGTAACGAACAAGTTCATCAGGAAACGATACCAAGGCAACGAGAAACTGAAGGAGAGGAGACACATTGTAACATAATTTTAGAGGACAATGTCGAGATGACCTGACCTTTAGTTCCAGTCCCTTCTTTCCCGGAAATGATGACGAGTGGAGCCCAGCCTTCGAGGAACAGGTCTGCTGCGTGCTTGGCGCTCCGTGGATCGTCATTTCCAAGAACAAGCATGATTTCGCCCTGGGATAAAAGAGAAATTTTGCATCTTCATCATGATATTTAAAGAGATAGTTGTGCACTGCATTTGGATCATAGTGCTTTTAAAAAATAAATAATACAAACAATAAGAGGTCAATTAAGTCATTACAAAGTTGAAGAGAATGGAAAGATTGATAGAGGCTTTAAAAATTAATGAGAAAGACGCCGAGATAATCAAACTTCCTTCTGAAGCAAAGTGGTTGAGAAACATAACGCTAATTAATCGTAATACATGTATGCTGTGAGGCAATAGCTCTGCTAGCAAGTCCATTTTAAATTAAAGCAAACAAGTGCGCCCCCCCCCCCCCTTTTTTTTTCCCACGCACACACACATGATGGAAACCTGATGTTAATCCTTTTCCTTTGCACCACTCAAGCGCTCTACGTTTCAATAGGCTTGGTAGGTAGGTTTATGTTTCCAATGTATTCGAGAATTTTACACATTTTTGATATTCACATAAAACGTTATTAATGAGATTGTAGTGTGAGCCAAGGCTATTTTCGTGCTGAAAGCAACATACCGGTTGGCACTTCTTTGTCGAAATCGCCTGTATTCCCAGGACAGCTTAGGCCTTTATCATATCATAGGCTAATATAAAACTTGTGCCGTCAGCCTTTCCGTTGACACTTGAATTGTATCCATTCTAGGCAAGATAAGTCAGAACCTAATTCCCGTTCAATCTTGATCAACGTGACAGGCCGACTTCATTATGTGAAGGTAAATATGTAAACAAACAAGCAAACAAAAACCAATGAAGAGAAATACAAATGAAAGAGGGTGGTTCCAACCCAATCCGTGATTCAAATCTAATCCTCCAAACTTTTACATGGTACGGTACATAATATAGTGTATAATTTGTTGCTCTCACGTCTTCGGAAATTGTTAGAGGTGGACTAATGCCTGATTGACAAAACCCCATTTCAGTCACAAAGCATCCGCCGCACTTAAGCTTTGTAATATGTAGTAGGAGCAAACTCGTATTGTTCGTATGGCTAATTTACCGTCGTGATGTTGAAAAACTGCTGTAAGGCTCCACTTGTGAATTGCACATAATGAGTTTGTAGTACCCTGGTGTTGTTCGTTCAACCAAGAATCACTACTGGTAAAGTAGTGCTCTGTATTCGTCCGAATCTGATTTTGAAATAGCTGGTGTCACTTGTCTCGATTTTTGGTTGAAAATTCCATATGAAGACAATTGTGACCTCGTCGACACAGTCGACAAGGCTAACATTACATAAATGTGAGACAAAACATGTATCTATTTAGAAAGACGGGACACACACAGATATAAGTGGTCTAATCTCGTTTGGTGAAAGAAATGCAACATTATTGTATGGTTCATCAACAGATGTGTGTGGATGATTCGGAACACGACATGTATTAGGCAAGACATGTAAGCAGAATTAAAATGTGACATTCTGAAGGGAACGACATTATTGGGAAAGCGGCAACTTCATTTGGGCAAAATGCATAGATATATAGGATATATATCGCACACATTTAATACATGAACATGATAATTAAGCGGCACACGACGCCGCAACAATGGTGTGTTTCTCATTGAGGAAAGTATTTTGGGGGGATTGATCATGGTTCAGGAAAGCGATGAGAGCGGACAGACAAACGTGGAACACCGATCTTACCTTCTTAATAAAATAATAATAATAAACAAACAAAACAGTAGGCCAAAGGTTTTTCAGTTCACTGGTTGCCGATGGGATTTTAACAAAACAGTCAATATCAACGAATACAGAACAGCAATATCATGAATTAATAATGTGCCTTTTAAATCCACCTGCTGAAATAAACGAATAAATAAATAAATAAATAAACGAACTACTGAAGAAATAAATAAATAACAGCCTAAATAAATAAATAAATAAATAAATAAATGGTGTCAACTTACCTTTGCAAGTGCATGGTTCAGCCTTGAAAAATCCCACAGCACTTTCGCATGAGCAAATTGTTCCTTCGTATCGTTCATTGTGCGCCCAGTTGTCCCAGTGTTTGATCAGAAACTATGCTATAATAATAATCTTGATGTAAAAGAAAGCCAGCGTCAGGTGTCTCCACGCCTTGTGACAATATCAAATAGCCACGTGCAACTTAGTTGTTCCGGGGAGCCAAGAGCAGGCGACAGGTGGTCTGCCTGCCGTATTATTCTTGTATTATTATCTGAGGACACATGTCATTCTGTTTACCTGCGCAATACAATAATTATAGTTATATTATTATGTGAACTCTTGGCTTATCAATGCTCAGTTTCGCGGTAGATGTAATATATATCAATTTATGAATTGGTAGTTTGTTAATTTATTATTTTGACATCATTTCTATTTACCTTGTTACAATGACTTAGAATGTAATAAGAACAATAATTAGTCACCTAGATCTAGTAAAAGTTTGTCTCTGGTAGATTCTAGTTTGTGGGTGCGCGTATGTCAGTGCAAAGTTCATTCGTGTTACGCACTCTCCCCATCACCAATGAGTGTCCGCCTTGAAGTATGATTCAGATGCCCCAACATTTTTTCTTCTTTTGTTTTAGTTACCCGGTAGGCCTGGGCCTGTTTGTTTCGCTCCAAATCTGAACCCGTTTCTTTAGTTCGATCCTGTGCGCATCAAATGAACAAGAATTGATGAGATTGCTCTTCAGTTTTCTTGCAATCCACTGTTGAATTAAAATGATTTAGATGCAAATAAAAAGTTCATTTCAGCAATCAAAACATGAACAAATGCGCTTTTTTTAAAGCTGAAAAGCTTCTATTGCTTCCTTTTTTTTAATTGTAATATTTTTTTCTTCGTCACCAAACGCCGTCCATTGTCTCAGCAATCAGCTGTTTGGGGAAAAAGCTGTTCGCTGGGCCCTAGGTACTCAAAAATAGAAACAATTTCTATGACATCAGACGAGATCTTACGAGAGTACGTTTCGGGATTGTGCGAGACTACGAGACGGAAAGCGGCGATTTCAAAGTGGTAAGCAAGGCTATTGTAAACAAAAACAACATTCACTGAGGGAAACACAAATCTGCAGTACAAGTAAAAAAAATATAAGACTTCCCAAAACTATATTTCGTATGTACTACATGTTGTTAATTTGGTATATTACTGAGCGATGTTCTCACGATATTATTATTCCCCAGCCACTGTGTTGTGAGCGATGTGTGTGAGTAGTGTATGCGTGCATGAACGTATAATATGTAGGATTCAGTTGGTCAAGTAGAGAGAGAGACAGTCGGTCTGGAGAGCTCGAACAGATTAAACGAGCATTTTTTACAGTCACTGAGTGTGTGATAGCAGTGCTAGTTTTTCTGAAAAATGCAGGTCATTCAATCGTTGTCAAGGGATCCACTGTAGTCCATTCCATCTTCATCTTGTTTTTTCTTTCTTGACCCAGTTGCACACGTTTTTTCGGGATAAGTTATGCCACCAATTTTATATTATACAATGTAGATCTAATATTAACCACACACATGCATTTTTTTTTGCAAAATCCCCACTATAATCAACTATGTCTGTTAATTATTTTATTATTTATTTTTTTTACAAAATTCACACTAAATCTAGATCTATAACCTACTATGTCTCTATACATTGATTTTATATATATATATGTATATGTATATATATATATATATATATATCTGTACATTGCAAATTTCCCCCTATAACCTTCTCTTGACTCTATGTCTATATAACTTTTTTTTTTACTGAACACAGAATATCCACTGCTTAAAGAATGAAAGAACTGCTGGAGACAGCCGGGCAGCGTAGCCCTGGCAGAAGCTTGCTTGTGATCTCAGCAGTCATTTTGTGGGCGTCTTCTGATGTTTCAGTGGCTTCAACTTTAAAGTTTGAGAAGCAGCCAAACTTTGTAATCATGCTGATGGATGACGTAAGTGTGACATGACTTGTGATTTAAAGTACAGAAATAGGAACTACATTTTGTGAATAGATATTTAACACCTTGTTGACCACTGATGAGAATACATGCGAATGTTGGCCAATGCTTTCAGACCACTGACGAGTATTCTCGTGTTTGGGGTGACCAAAATCTAAACCGCTCCAACTTTTCTGTAACTTATTCCACTTAATGCTGACTTTAAAACTTTGGAAGTGATAAGCACTCTACCAGGAAAACCATGTACATAGCTCGTCACGCTAAGGAGATTCAGGGTGAGTCAGGCCGCTCACTAAGGTGTTAATAGAAGTTATTATTAAGCTTTCTTCTTTTTTCTTTTTCTTGTCCCATAACCCTCCAGGGTAGTAGGGGCAATGCATCGCTGAACTGTTCATTTTTCATGCAGTGAGTCTTGGGCGTAAATAGCATGGTGCCCATCCATCTCAAGCTACTGGAAGCCTATATATATTGTCTTTTTGTAATCCCCCCATACTTTACCTTTATATAGGCTACCATTTTTCTGAGTATGCGCAAAAAAGAACACAAACAAAGAAACGATGAATTTAGTGTTAGGGTTAGGGTCCTACCAGTATCTTATATTATATTGTAACAGCTATGTGTGTTTTGTTATCTCCCAATGAAGATTGTCATCTGGTTTTCGTTTTATAATAATTGTTAATTCTTGCAATGAACCAGTGTTTGTGGATTCAGATTCTTCTTTTTGTATGGCATCAGCACAGAGAAAGAAAGTAAGGAAAAGTAATTATATTTAATATGGTCACATTTTTTTTGTAGAGTGACATCATGACATGACAGAGAGAGAATGAGGAAAGCAATTATGTGGTCACATTCTTATATTATGTTCATTATTTCATTACATGCTGAAATGATGTCCAAAAGATTACTATAATTGCTATAGAAAGTAAGTCGTAAAGTTTCTTTAAGGCCATGAGGCCCACAGAGCCAGAGTTTATCCCGGTTTTGGTAGCATGAAGCGGAACAGATGATTTTACATCATCTCCTAAACAGGACACTAGTCTGTCGCAGGCTTACTTCCCCAGCAGAATATGCCGATACCCAATTCACACATGGATGGGGAGAGGAACAATGGTGTAAAGTGTCTTTCCCAAGGACACAACACGGTCACCTCCCAAATTCGAATCCTGGACCCTTGGATTAGGAATCCAATGCTTCAATCATTGGCCACTGCACTACACAATTGCTATAGCTATAGCTAAGGCGATTGATGTTAAATGCATGGCTGGCTGTTTTATTTTTGATTCCATCATTTTGTTGCCGCGACAGTCTTAGTTGTCTCCCTTTCCTAATTGGTTTGCTTCACTTTGGTGATTTTGAACTCCATTATAACATGGCATAGTGGACTTCAAATCAAAGGGTCCAGGGATCAACTCCAGGTTACCAGGTACTGCATTGTGTCCTTGGGAAAGACACTTTACGCTGTTTTTCCTCTCCCTACCAGGTGCAAATTGAGTATTGGCATATTCTGCCGGGGAAGTAAGCTTATGACACACTTACGTCCTGTCTAGGAGATGACATAAAAATCATCTTTTCCGTTTCACGCTACCGAAACTGGGATAAGCTCAAACTCTTTAGGCCTCATAGGCCTTGAAGGAATTTTACTTTTATTCCTTTTCTCTTCTCATACCTATCTCTAAACTATTATGTATACATCTGCCTTAACTTCATTCTTCTTCTACTCCTCTCTAATGTTTCATTCCTCCTTCTCCCTTCCCCCACCCGTACCCCGCCCTCAAACACACACACACATACGCATGCACGCACGCACGCACGCACACACACACACACACACACACACACACACACACACACACACACTTTAGATGGGCTGGGGAGACCTGGGCATATTCGGAGAACCCAGCAAGGAAACGCCCAACTTGGACCAGATGGCAGCCCAGGGCATGCTGTTTCCTGACTTTTACTCGGCCAACCCCATTTGCTCACCCTGTAGGTGTCTAGTTACTTATTTCATGTTTATTTTCTCACATTCTATTGTGAGAAACTTTGACGGCAACCTCAGAACTGACTCCAGTGCGATGTGTGAGTGTGAGTAGGTAGTGAATGTTTACTGCAGGAACCTGCTTGGAATGAGGTGGGTGGAGCATTGAGTCAATGAGGTTTTGTAGAGGTATTCACACAGTTTATTTTTCATTTAATTGGTCATAAGATGTTCTAGATTTAATCAATATGAGTGTCAGATTTTTGAGAATTTTTTGACAAAGTCATTTTATATTAAATCTACATGAAAAATATTTCTTTCTTTCTATCTATTTGTCTCTCTCTGGGTCTGTTTGTCTATCTATTTAGATCTATCTATCTATCCATCCATCCATCCATCCATCCATCCATTCATTCATCCATCCATCCATCCATCCATCCATCCATCTATCTATCTATCTATCTATCTATCTATCTGTCTATCTATCTGTCTATCTACTTATCTGTTCTGTGGTCTTCTTGACCGTTTGGACACCATTGAAGATTTTGAAACCAGGTTCCCCCTCTCTCTATTAATGTTATATAAAGCCTAATGGTTGCCCAGAGATCTGAATACTGATTGCCATACTCAAATGCCTATGAAGTCCACAAAGACGTAGTATAGAACTTGTTGATGTTACTGGTACTTTTCACAGAGTATTCTAATACACTTAATTATTTAAGTACTGTACTTAACACTAAAGAGGCCGTGTGTAATGATCAATAAGTCATTAAAAACAATTCTTGCTCTGGATTTGTTTGGGGTTTTTTTGTAATGAATCAAGTCTAGATCTAAACTTTTTTTTTTGTCCTCAGCGCGAGCATCCCTGCTTAGTGGCAGGCTGCCCATTCGAAATGGCTTCTACACCACAAATGAGTTAGGCCATGATGGTGTGTATGTCTGTGTCACATGTGCTAAGCATGAATTGAATCATTCATTACATTTGCTTCATCCCAATATGCCCCAGTTTTATTGTATATATGTCCAAAAAAAAATAAAAATAACAACACAAAGCAAAAATATATAAAGTCTAAAATGTTTGCGTTGCATTTTAACGAAACAAAAATAAGATTATTTTAAGCTAAGAATTATATATTTTAAAGTAACAATTTCTCTCTTCTTCTTTGCAAGCCTCTTCTTGTACCATTATCATTTTCTGTGTGTTTTCATTTCCTTCATCTTCCCTCCCCGTGTTCACCTTCCATGTCCAGCCTACACCCCACAGGATATTGTGGGTGGAATTCCAGACTCTGAGGTATTGCTGCCGGAGCTGCTTCAGAAAAATGGTTACCGCAACAAAATTATTGGCAAGTGGTGAGTATGTTGGCTTATCATACATGGCAGACATGCCAACTTTATGAAATTACAGGGAGCCATCAGAAGTTACAGTTTATACGCTGGGCAATTACTGCCAAATTACGTTGAGGAAGAGATATAGAATCTATAGATCTATGCTTTAAAATTTCATTGCCGGTGTGATCTTCAATCTTTGGTATTATCCTTGTATGCGGTAAAATTACTCTTTTGGGTCCTCATTTTACTGCAACTTCAGCTCGTGATTACTCCAAGCCTCAAATGAGGTTGGCATGTTTGCAGCGGTGAGTACCTTCACTTATTATTCAGTAGTCAGTTTCTTAGCTTGGCATCAAATGGTGAGTAGGTGAGCTTTCACCAAGTTTTCAGGTTGGAGTCGGATTCTTACTCTTGTCAGTAGAGTGACATTGTTACCCCAGTACTGGTACCATAATAGACACGAAGCCCATTGCTGTGAGTAAATAAAGAGAACTTATCAGATACTGGTACAGGAAAGCTCAAAAAGTGAATGAAAGCTGCAGGGAAGCTGAAAAATGCAAAGTAGCAAACACAACCAAATGAAGCTATCCCGTAAAA
>JBDFRD010344634.1:0-10146 GCA_039654405.1 Bullina lineata | reverse complement strand
TTCTGGTTGCGACTGAGATGGACGGATAAGAATGAATGAATGAAACGTAGGCCTAGAAATCTACTCCCGTTGCTGACCACACATTCCTTTGTCTATCTAATCATCCTTGCGCGCATGCAGCGAGCATTTCGTATGGGTTGATTGCACACGTGTTGCTGTAGGCCCACTCAGACAACACACGGGGGAGGAGAGAGAGAGTGATAGTGGGCCGCGGGGTTCCGATTACGCTTGTTTCTAGGTCTGTCCGACTCGCAGTCACACCACTCGAGAGACAAACGCAAAGTGTCATTGAATGCTCATAACACACTGCCCATCCCATCAGGAAGACAGAGAAAGTGCCAGGGTTCCACTGCAGTAGTGTACCGGTAGCTAAATTTTTTATGAAAACATATTTTCTCAGAGTTGACATTCACACATCAGATTTGGTCAAAAAGTGCACTTTTGTAAAATAGCGAAAAGGCGCACTAATTTGAGCACGGCAGTCCCAAACATTTGGATTTTGGTCTGGTCACATTCCAACAACACAATTAGCTATTTTTGAGGTCACATGAACCAACTTGTACTGGGCTTTAACCCTATTGTCTTAACCCTAAAATAACTAAAGCCCTGAGATTTTCACAACCTTAAATCCCCAGTGCAAGAGAGATAACATACACAATCACTTCAAAAATGTGTATAAACTCAAGTACTTGTTATACATTGCATATACCGGTAAATCATTTTCAAAAAGCCAGATAAATTTCCTTTCGAATGATATCAAACATTAATGAATTAAAAATTTTCTTTTGCCACAAAAAAAATAGAAGGTGAAAGAAATGTATCTTGATCAACTTCATACTTCATTTTCATAAGCAAGATCAACATTTTCACAATTCCTGTCCACAGAATGAACATCGTCTGCTACTTCTTCACACTTGATATCACTATCACTGCCATTACTGTCTTCATTTCAATCGTTTTCGCTTTTTTCTAACTGTAACTCGTAACACTGTCAAGGTATTAGTCTAAGATGTTGAAAGTCACGATTAATTTGTTCATTTAGAAAAATCATAAAACCGATAAATATTATAAACAACAAAAAAGTAAACCTCAGTTTGTTGTTTATCTTTGGCTATGCATGTGACAGAGGAGTTCTGGTCTCGGCAATAAAAAGGTGAAAAAAAGACAAATACTGCACTAAGAGTTTGCATGATAAGTCTTGGGTGATTTGGGAATTAAGTTTCTTATGGTATTGGGTGATCTGTGGCAATATTGGGTTATCAAGCATGATATCCTGAGCCACATATTAACTGCCTTTCTTTTTCCATTATGTTTTACTGCTTAAAAATAACCTTTCATAATTCATGATAGGATTTGAAGTAGAAGTACGATTTTGACAAATGAACTTTCAAGTACTTATATTTCCACTGAAGACTGAGTCTTAAAATGGCACAAGAAATAGCAAACTGTTTACCTTTTTTTTCTTCTTATCCTTCTTTTTCTTTTTCTTGGAATCTTTCTGATCATCTTCCTTCTTTGGTCTCTTTGTCTTTTTAGCTTCAGGTTCACCTGAACCGCTTTCCGCTGAAATCAGTCAGTAAAAAAGCGTTTTAGAAACACCTTAATGTCTTGCAATTTTCATGAAAATCATAATTCTCTTTTACATGTTAAATTCTTTAATTTCATGAAATTATTTTTTAACTCATTTACAGAGACAAATAATTAATCTGGACATGGTTGTATGACTTTAAACACAACATATTTCAAACAATAAATGTGCCCTACAGGTAATAGTTTTATGGAATCTTCATGAAGCAGTGGAACAAAAATTACAGTATTCTTTTGTTTTTCAAGACTTAAATACAAGTCAAAAGATTAGTGCCCCAAAGTAAAATTATGTAGGACGCTAATCACTTGCAAGAACTCACTCTGAGCCAACTGGAGCGTGCTGCTTTTATCGGATTCTTTCACTTTCTTCTTATGCTTCTTTTTCTTCTGAGTCATCTGGTTCATGGCCTGGTACTGCTCTGGAAGCTACAAAAAGGAAAAACAGAAAAAATGATGAACTCGAAATTTGTGTTAAATATACATGTAGTTTCTTTCACTCACTCACTGAACTGTTAAGACCTGGATCTAAATTATATTCCTTTCCTTCATTAAAAAAAAAATATTTAAACTTCACTGTATCCAGTGAGACACAAAAGTGGTATCACTACCAAATCATGGGGCATGAACGGAGGAAGGCTGGAGAGAAAATAAGCCCCACTCTACAAATGTTAATGACAGCAACCAGCTTCAAAAGCAAGCAATGGTAGAGCAGCAGTTTATACAATTTGCTATTGAGATCAAACTTTGTTTGACCTTTCAGTTCACACAAATTCTCAGAGCAAGCAGCACATACCTAGATTTAATCTGTTTAGTCTTCGCCCAGAAATTTCGCTTTGATAATGTAGTGGGCAAGAACAAATTTAACAAAATTTATACTTAAAATAAGTAGACCTACCAAAGACACAGTATAAATTGTAATTTCAGTGTGAACCCTGGACAACAGATGGGGCCACTATGCTGACTTCGGGTCAATGAAAACTACGCTATATGCCATGGGTCACTGTGTTGGCCAGCACCGCCAACCGGGAAGTGAGGTAGGCCTAAATAAGCTACTATGTCACAGAAAAGAACCGGCTTCACATAGAGGCCAGAACATTCCGTCATCTAAAACTAACTACAAATTTCAATGAAATTTCAGTATTTTGTTTCCCTGGGAACATTTTTTTTAGGTCAGTATTGATCAATAAAGACAGTGTTAGTCTTAGCACAACCGTGCAGTGAAAGAAAAGGCCTCATTAAGCTCACAACGTCTATTTCAACGTTCACATGGGACCAGGTTTAATATAATAGGTCTAGAAGAAATCTAAATAAACTACAAAATAAATGTGAAAAAGGCTGTGCACTTGGTATTTTTAATTCCATAGGGTTGACGGATAGCCTGTCTCTTGAAAATAGCTGACATAAAAAAAAGGCCTAAATTGACAAAATTGAAACTATTTACTAAACAAACTTGTGGTCCTACAGATTTCTACAAAGCAAAATTCCTGGGATCAGAACTTTTTTTTACTTATATCACTGAGTTTTCATTATAAAAATCAAACTTTTTAATCAAGGAAAATAAATAACCCGATCAAGACACACCTTTTTCTTCAGAGAATTCAAAATAAAATCTACAAATGACAGATTCTTCCTCTTTAGCAGTTGTGAATTAGATAAAATTTCATTGTTTTGAGTTCTACTGTATTATTACTACTGTGTACTGTAAATTGAAAACTTACTGGTCCTGGATGGAGTCTGAATCCAGATAGTGCTGATCCTGAGAGCTGTGTCATTTCCTTCCCAATAATGGGAACTTTGTCTATCAATGAGCGAAGTGAACTGCAATTAGATACAACAGATTACATTGCAAGATTTCAAGTAATATGAAAAACTTTACATTACAGTGCTTTTAATATTTTAAAGGCAACTGACTAAAAGACAATGAGAGGTAACACAAACAGTTTCTTTTACAAAACTTGTTGAGTTAGAAGTAAATAATACTGCAAAGAATTAACTACACTTAATTATTAGTCGTGCTTTTTTTAAATTAACAGTCTTTACACATACATGTTATAAAATGCTCTTCCTACTTCAATGGTAGAAAAAACTTGTTTATGTATACATGTATGTACACAACATGAAGTTTCATTCCACTTGAAAGTAGAATGATACTCATCAATCTTTGCACTCTAATGAGATGTAAAATATAATAAAATTGGACAGAATGACCGAGACAGATATCATATATATATTTTTTTTTGAAGAGAGGTAAGTATCCAAATTTTACATTCATTTCTAGAGAAAATTATGGCAATTAATTAAATCTTTCGAGTATGAAGATGGTGTGCAAAACATACACAAGTATTGCGATTGCTAAAAAACAAAATGTTTATTAAAAAATCAACAAAGTGGGTCCGTTTCTACCTTTAAAGGCCTGTGGCTCAAAAAAGACTCATTAATGCATCTTGGGTGCAGATTAGAGAAATCAGGTATTTTCAAAGAACAGATAGTGATAAATATTGAAAGTAAGCACAATAAACTTCACATGAACTTACCTGTTATCAGAATGTCCATCACAGTCGATATTCCCTGGAAGATGAGGCAAAAATGCACTGAGTTCTTCCTTGACCTTTTTGTTCAAAAACTTGTTGTAGGAATGCTCAAGGTTGTAGTAGTTGAGTAGATTAGTGCTACCTGTTATTTCTGCTTCATCTGGAATACACAATTTTTCTCCCACTCATGAAATGAGCAATGGAAAATTTCAAAGATAAAAATTCCTATCAAATAAAAAAAAGAATTACATGTACATGAATGATAAATATATTCACAGCTACTTTTTTCCAGTGCATTGTTTTGTTAGAAGACTTAATATGTGCTTGCAGAGCTACAAAGACAGTCTGAATTCATACAGTGAAACTCGGATATAACAGGACTGACGGGACTGGTATAGTTTTTCCTAAGCGGGTCCTATTATATCCATTATATCAAGGGAACCTCCAGTACCATTGCACCTTCAGTTTACTATATGAACCTGTCACTGTATGTAACCGGAGACGGCACGAGAGAGGCATCCGCCTAGTGAATGGGATGTGTGGTACATTGCGTGTGTGTTTGAAATTCTGTGTTTAAGCAAGCGACCGTTCAGATAGGTGAAATGCCTTGGTTGAGATAAATTTCACGGATCGAATGCTACTTCACAGGCAGCGGGATCCCTGTTACCAAGTCAGCGCAAAATGAACCCTGTTATAGCCCAGGTTCATATTACTGACAGTTATAGAGAAAAAACACAGGGATTTGATTTATTACTGTTATCCAAGTTCCTGTTATAAGCGAGGCCGTTATAAATGGACTAGACAGTACTACCTTGTTAACAAATGAAAGCTAAGATACTGCTGCTACGCAGTGATACACCTCAGTGCCATCAATGTATTGTGTAGCTCAAGAAAACAGGAAAAGTAGACAAAGTCAACTGCATAAAAACTAACAACATCAGGACATGAAAAATGGATACAATCCTGGTCCGAACAATTTTTCTCCCCATTCCATATGTCGTTTATTTCCCTGCTTTATCTGTCACTCAGCTACCCAAAAAATAATTATTTAACAATTAATTGCAGCAGATAATATCTAAACCTTCAATTCATCTTGCCATGGGAGTGTCTTACCTTACCAACTAAGCATGGGCATTCAGTACTCAAGGTAGTGATGTGCAAATAATAAATAATCAACCTGACCCCGCGGAATTATGCATCCGCCTTGGCCGCAGCACGGCCACGTAATTCTACACAATCCGCGGCGCGGACGCATAATTCTACACAATCCGCGGCGCGGACGCATAATTCTACACAATCCGAGGCGCGGCCGCGTAATTTCCCATTTACCGCAAAATTATTTTTTTAAAAGGAATTTTCCTGGCCTATGGCAGTAAAGTCATTCACTGGCACAGTGTAGCGTCTATTGAAGTGACACCCCTTGATAATTTTAGTTCGATGTGACAGTTCATGGATAGAACTGATAAAATCTAGGTGGCATTGGAAATGTCACGCGGGTTGGCTAGCGTGGATGGAAAAACTCAAGAAATTAAGTAAAAACTGTGCTTGACTTTCTGGTGGCAGTTTTGACTGTCACTGGGAGTGGCCACGCCGGAAATGAAAAAAGGCTGAATGCTTTTTTTTTAAATCTTGGTCAAATAATTTCAAAACTTACATTTTTTAAATCAGCAAAGTCTACGCGTAGATTCCCCGATTTATTGCTTATTTTAAAAATGCGCATTTTTAAAATTGACTTGAACACAACACTCGCGTTTGCACATATTTTTTCTTGTCACAGTTTGCCTCCGTCATCTGATGGGTTGACGTGCAACACGTGTAGTGTGGATGGCACGCTTACCCATTAACTGACGGGATGGCGTGCCACAGGTGAACTAATGGAATGATAGATGAACCAACATTGGTTGGAATGATAAAAACACTTGCATAATTTGTGCATAATTTTGGATTTTGGAGTGCATATTATGCGCATAATTTTAAGAATTTTTTTGCATAATTCCGCGGGGACAGATATATAATAATATGCAAACACTGGCTTTCTTTAGTGTTGCTTTACTCCAGTCTCCAGTGACTTTATATTCAAACCTTATCAGCTTCCATGACAATGTAGCATTCGCATTATTTTTCTGTATTTTTGTACTTTTCAGAAGTGCCTATTTTCACACCACAGCAAAAGTAGATGTCCCACGCTACCTTCAGTGGTTGATGAAGAAGTAAGGGACAGGGAAAGTACTGTTTAAATAATATGTTGCTTCATGGCTAGTGGAATAAGAGTAAAAGACATTGAAAGTGCTTTTCATTGTACATTATATTCTTTATGTTCACTATGAATTTTTTTAATGGATTGATGGGGGAAGTAAGTGAGATAGGCTTGCAATATATAATTATTATAATATAGCCTTAAATTAGTCATTTCTGAATGCATATTTCATTTCATTATACGTATCAAAGTGGAGCTTATATTCTTCTTCTTCTATTAATGTGTCTCTTTGATTCTGTCTGTGCAGTGTTTATTTTATAGTGAAATGTATCAATCTCAAAATGTAAATTGCCGTTTTTGATTGGTTACTTTTTTTATTTATTATTTATTTTTTTATGACAACTGTCAGTTGATTGACAGACAAGAGTACTAAACTTTGTCACAGAAGCACTAGGGTAAATGAAACAAACAAAACTGAGACATTTCTGCATACACTTGGGAACAGTTAGGCTTTTAAGTAGGCCTATGCAGAATATTCTCCAAAAGAACAGGAATCACAAAAAATAGACCTTCAGTTTGAGCTTGCTGTTTTCATAAAACATTTATGTAGTAGTTCTTTTATCAACTCACATTTTGATTCTTTTGTGCAGAGAGAATTCTTTTGACTAAGTAAGTGTTCCACTTCTTCAGGTTTAAAGAAAATAACGGGAAAGTCGAATGTAGAAAAGTTTCATCGTTGAAGGAGGTATGGTTATTTGTGCTTTTTTTTTTACCCAAAGACATTATTAACATTTTTTCAGTTTGTTACTTCGATGTTGATAATGTTGCCACCCTGTTATTTTTGTTGTTGCTGTTGACTATGATAGTTGTTATGGTGGTGGTTGAGTGTATTCACATTTCTTTCATAGATATTAATATTGGAATTATTTTTGGTGTATCTGAGTGTCAGTGTTTGCCTTCTTCATCATATCTTCTTCCATTTTCCTTCTCACCACCTCCTACATTCCCAACTTCCCTCTACTTTCATCTCTCTTCTTCCTCCTTCTTCTCATTCCCTCCTCTTTATACATTTATCACTTTACTACTAATGCTGTTGCTCATGCTCTTCCTTATTCTTTTTCACTCTTTCAGCATCACAATAGCACAATCTCTTTAGAAGCATATTCATCTTTTATTTTCTTGCTCATGGTCAAAAAACAATCATTAGTACTAATGGAATCTCTAAAGTTTGATACAGAATGAGAGATTTTCATTGAAATGTTTGATTAAAGAAATTGAACATAAAAATTGAAAAACTACTTTTTTTTTTACAAAATCTAGATCTATTTTTTGGCTGATGAGGCTTTCATTTTATTTACCTGCAGTTGGTCGGTCAGTTCGATGTGGTTGTCAACTGTATGGGTTATGGAGCAACAGATGTTCTTGGCGACAAGCAAATGATACCCCTTCGAGGACAGATAATGAGAGTTTGTTATCACCACAATCGCCATCACCATCATCATCATCATTATTATGATGATCATCATCATCAGTATGATTGTTATCTGATCTTCATAATTCATTGTATTATTTTTTTTTTATTCAGAACTCCCATATCCACAATACCTGAACTACAAAACATGTTTCAAAAGAAGTGTTTTGTAGAGTGCTGTTGAAAACCATTTTCCACCTACACTTGTGTAACTTAGGTAGCATCGGTGCTCAAGGAGTTACACTGCAAGAGTCTGGATCATACAATCACCGATTCAAATCCTGGCTATTTATTTACTCAGGGCACATTGTTTAATGTTTCTTATCCCTACCATGGTGCCAATTTGGTATTAGCACATTCTACTGGGAAGTAGGCCATCATCATTTCTAGAACCATCTCCGCCAAAAGAAAGTAACAACGACTATTTTTATTATCACCAGACTAATGCTACTACTGGCATCACCAGTGTCTCTTATCACTACATATCAACCACAATAAATAACATTAAGTGTCATTATTTTCATCTTCAATGTTCCCATTACAAGTACCAGTACGACAACTACTTCTACTACCATCATTACCACTATACTACAAATAACAATGATAATACCACCATTACTACAACTACAATTACAATAGTGCCAGATCGATGCCCTTTTATTTTTATCTTTGTCTCTGTCTGTCTCCCTCTCCCTCCTTTCTTTTTCTTTGTTTTAGATATTCTCAGCTCAGAAATCTGTAAAAAATGTAAAATGTTATAAATGTTAAGCTTTATCCCCCCCCCACTATTTCCTTCTAGGTGCATGCCCCATGGATCAAACACTTCTATGTCTTTGAAGACAATAACGGATCCTCATCTTACGTTTTTCCCTGGTAAGTCTCAAGTTGTGAGAGGTTAGTTACTTATGTCCAGTTGCTACTTCTGTTACACACTTGTTGCATTTCTTTGTTTGTTTGCTCAGTTTGTTTGTTTTTAGAAGGAGAGTTTAGGGTAGCTTAAGTTTTACATCCCTGTATATGTTTGGAATACTAAGACTCATCTGTTTCAGTTTTCAGGAATGTCTGGGCACTTTTGTAAATATTCATAGTAATGTTGGAAGCAGTATTTTTTACAGCACAGCATTCTTGCAACTGTTTGAAATTTCAGACACATGCCAACTTTACGGGTTTGCCATAAGAAATTACGGGGAGCCGACAAATAACGGTTTACTGGCAAATACGGTAAAATTACGGCTTTTAAATCTCATTGCCGTTGCGTTCTTCGTTCTCTGGCATCATCCTTGTACGTGGTAAAATTACTCTTTTATGTCCTAATTTTACTGGGAGTTCACTTGTGATTACTGCAGGCCTCAAATGGGGTTGGCATGTCTGCAATTATCTGAAAACAACTGAGCTAAACTCGGGTCATACTAACTTCATACACGTATAAAAATGTGAGATGCCAAAGGTAGCAGTGCTATTCTCATTTTATGATCGACTTAAAGATCCCATACCAATGGCAAGAATTTAAAATCTAGCACCTGGGAAATTCACTTATTTTAAAGTAATGCATTTTCTTTAGAATAATTAATTAGCAATGAAGCATACACTAGATCCTTATGTCAGAATAAGGGAAATGGTGCACTGGTTTTGAGACGTTACAGATCAGATAGACTTTTAGACTTTTGTGTTGTTTTGGGGATTGAGGCATGACTGGTTCCCATGCTGCAGCAGAAAGTACTAAAGTAGTGCTTTTTTTCAGACTTACATTGAAATTGAATTTGCTAAAAGGAGTGGGCAAACAATTAAGCAGGACGGTGGAGTAAAAATATAGTTTGATGTATAGAAGTATCAAGTTTTTATCACAGAGGTAATTACAAACCAGTACAGTTGTCTATTTGCCTTTAACACTTGTAGCACCGCTAGTCTATATTAGTGAGAATACCCTTGAACAGTGCCTGTCTCTTATTTCCCTTTACTTCCGTTCACTACACTTAATGTGAGCCACGTTTTATTAAGGTACTGGCGATAATACAAACAGTAGTCGCCATCTGTACTCAAAGGCAATGGCGGGATCGGCAATAATTAACGTCGACGGCATTGTAAGTGTTAAATGAATGTTTTGGCTCCCCTTGGCTGAACAGGAACAGTTAACATGCAGTAGTTAATATCAAATCTGCTGCATGAGTGATGAGGAGGAGGCACAATGGTAGTACACATGAAGCTATGCTGAAACGTCTTGGTTCACCCTCCAGTGAAACCTGCAGAGGAGGGAGGAGTAGAAGTAGAAGCAGAAGAAGAAGCAGAAGAAGAAGAAGAAGCAGAAGAAGAAGAAGAAGAAGAAGAAGAAGAAGAAGAAGAAGAAGAAGAAGAAGAAGAAG
>JBDFRD010344523.1:0-10147 GCA_039654405.1 Bullina lineata | reverse complement strand
GAATATGCCGGTACCCAATTTGCACCTGGGTGGGGAGAGGAAAAATGGTGTAAAGTGTCTTTCCCAAGGACACAGCATGGTCACCTCCCGGATTCGAGCCCTGGACTCTTGCATTAGGAATCCAACGCTCTAACCAATCGGCCACCGTGCCACTTGTAAGCTAGATTGTTGGAGGAAAATGCTTCTTGTTTTAAATCCAAGTGCACTTTAATAAAATAGCAAAAATGTGTGTTGATTCCAAAAAAAAAAAAAAAGAAAACATTTATATTTTATCAAATTTTATCAGAATTGTTAAATAAAAGAAATAAATAGACGATTTGAGGACACAAAGGATAGTGAAGGTAAAAGCATTATAAACAGATGTAAAAAAATATATAAATGAATATAGATTGTTACAGGTGTATAGAATGTGACACATATTGGTATAATAATTAGTATAATAGACAGAAATAATGTGATATATTTTATACTGTGATCGAAAGGAGGACTTGTAAGTAAAAAACTATTAGCGTAACTCTATATGAATACTGTTAGACTTTATAATAAATGTCATCAGGTCATATTTGATGAACTGCTTTGAATATTTTTCACACACTAATTGTATCTCTACCAAAGAATGCTGATTACATTTCATCCGTTTGTTTATTAATTGTTACTGGTACTGTATGAGTCGAAATGTCAGAGAGGAAATTTAATTTGTGTAAAGATTTGGCTATTATTGTTACACTCCAGGAAAACACATATTAAATCATCTTATACAGTTGTAAAAATTTAACTATTTTTTCAGATGTGGTTCAAACTAAGTTCCCTCCCTTTTGACCCTGGAGTGGGTTATGCCACATGTGTCCTCGACAACAGCCTGTACATGTCTGGCATCTCCCTGCGCAAGGCCTATGTCTTGCGCTATGATCCTTCTATCAACATGTGGGAAGAGTGCTGTCAGATGCCAGAGAAAAGACGCTATCACGAGATGGTTATTGCTTGTGACCGTGTGCATGCTGTGTGTGGATGGAACAAGAGAGATGGAGTGTTCACCAGTATCATCCAGTACCACGTTGCAGAAGATGTGTGGACCAGTGTAGGACATCTTTGTGTTGGGGTGTACTCTGCCTCCGCTTGTGCGGTTGACAATATGATCTTCGTCTTTGGTGGCCGTGCTGATGACAGCACTCGAAAACGTGACATTCAATCCTTTAATGTGGCTACGGGCCAGGCCACCATTATCAATCAGTTTCCCTCGGCTGTGACAGAGAGCAGAGCTATGTCTATGAATTCCATCATGTTTCTTGCCCTCACTAATGGCTCAATCATGAAGGTGAGTGAATCTGGCTCCTTGTCTAGGCACAGCATTCTGCCGAACTTCGACCGCTTTAACTTCGGGCTGCTCCAACGAGGCTCCAACATTTTAGTGATTGGTGGAGACACACGCTACCCATCAGGTTCTAGCCAGTTTGTTGATATCCTAGAAGTCAATTCTCAGGATGGCAAAGTTCGTATTTTACATGACCGCCTCTTCAACAATGCAAGTGCTGCTGCTTGCAGAGTGCTGTTGATCAGAAGGGTGATCTTACCTCGTTTATCTACGCCAGGCATTCCACATTAGCATTTAATGATAACTATTGTGGTTTCCGTCTGAGATTGAATGCAAGGTTGTGATGATTTGTGAGAGTGGTCAGTTGTCAGAATGAAATTGTCGGGATCAAGATTAAGTTAACAGGAACGTCCATTGTCCTAATTTATGTTTCTTTCCATTTTTTTTTTTCTTAATGTATCAGAAAAAAAAATATGACACGAAAGTAGGAAATGTGTTGAATATTCAAGAGGGGAGGTGTTCATTCCATCTTAAAAAAACATGCTTTGATGATTTTTTTTCTTTTCTCAATATTAGAGAACTTTTCATGAACTTATTCTTTATTACCTGTTCATAATTTTAAGCATGGATATATGCTACTGAACATCCTTGCCATAGTTTAACCCTTAAGGTGTACATATACTCGTATCAAAATTGATCTAAAGCTCCTTGAAAAAAGGAGATAATATCAATGGATCATAAGCTACTGAAAAGGGAGAAAGGCTTACTAAAACTAAAAATGGTTTGATGAAATTATTAATTAATTGAGGAATCCAAACCAACATTAAGATTTTTATCAGCAGTTGTTTAATTTATGCTACTTTTCAACTGCATTGAAACTGCAAGTTCAATATATTCTGTCCCAAATAAAGTTTAATGTAAAGTGAAAACATTGTTTCAAGCTTATTAAATGCTGTAGTTGGTAGAAATGATTTGATATTTTTAGATTCTACATGTTATTATAAATCTTGATCAAGTATTTTTTTGTTCATTTATTAAAAATGGTTTCAATTTTGAACCAAATTTAATAGCGTCATGGATTTTACAATCATAAAAATCATAGTAACTTTGAGGGAAAAGGTCTTGATGTTGTTTGTTTTTTTTTAATAAGGGTAAACACTCCCAAAGTTATAATTATTTAGTATGAAATTTTTGAAAGCAATGTATATTACATGTATATACAAATACAATGAAATTCAGTTTATGTAAATTTAAATTTGTTAAGAAGGCATTTTTGATGTGTCTCAGTGTTATGCCAGGACCTAGCCACTAGGTGAATGTATATACGAGGGATGACCAAGTATAAATCTCCCTGACTATGAAGGAGTGGTTTGATTGTCCTGAAAATTTCTGGATTTGAACATCATTCAATGTCATTGGGGTGTGCACAAAATTGTACATTTCTGTCCAGTAGTTTTGATGTTGTCGAGCCCCAAATCGCACGAATTCTATACATCAGCTTTATCCTCAAGGAAGGTGTCATTTTTGACTTCATAATGGAAAAGATATGGTTGTGCCCTGTTATCAAATACCTTTTTCTAAAAGGAAAAATACCAAGAAATGACTGAAATGTATGCCAATACATGTACCTCATTCTTTGTAATAAAATTCTGGGTAAGAAAGTTCAAATGTGGACACCTTGATGTGTCAAATTAGACTCACTCTTGTCGTCCTCAAGATGCAATCACTGAGGCCAGTGTGACGTAAGTCAGGCAACGTCTTGTCAGATCGGAGAATTACAATAAAGCAGATTGTAAACGATGCCTGATTGGTCCATGTGGGAATTCTGCATGTGCACTTGAATAAGTCCAAGGTGTCAGCAAGCTCCGAAATGGTGCTGTTCTTTTGCAGCACAATGTACCATTCCGTGAACTGCAATTTCGACGGATGCTGCAGACATTTGTGGGTATAACATTCTACGACACCCTTCCTGTTCACCTGCAGTGGTGATAATTTTCTGCGGATCCGCGGATTTCCGTAGTCTCAGCGGAAATTTCCGCGGTTTCTTCCTCTTTTCCTCCTTCCTCGGCCTCAACTCCACAATCCGCGGACCGAGAAATAAATTTTTGAAATTGTTTGTGAGCATAACGAAGGATGACTATGGTGACCCAGAAGCTTTGAACAACAAAGAAAAAGGGATAGGCCTGCCCCGATTGGGTCATGGTCGATATTGCGATACTCGATAACTGTCCTCGGGTTACTCACTGTCTTATATCCTGTTACTTTTGTCAGAGTATTTAGCCCCTTCTGACTTTTTTCCCTTGCACTGAAGGACCTCAAAGGAAAGTAGTTTGAAGATGAAAAGAATGTTTCTAAAGCGGCAGAAGAATGGTTTAAGGCAAAACCCAACAAGTTTTATTTTCAAGGTCTTTTCAAGGTCAAATGAAGATGGGAGGATTGTGTTGCTTTGGATGGTGGCTATGTAGAAAAGTAAAAGGAAGTGAGCAAAAGTCCATGACAATCAGACTGATCCTTCACTCTCAGGGAGATTTATATTTGGTCATCCCTTGCAGTTATAATGCGTAGCATAAGTAGAAGTGTGAAATTTATTATTAAAAGTTGACGCATTTTCAACTCTACTATTGGGGCTAAAGTTTTACAGATCATATGATCACCATAAATGAAGTCAATTTAAACTAGGTCTGTTTGTGACACAGATAATATTTTAGAAAAAGAAAATAATTGGATTTTCTTGTGGAAAAATAATCATTTTCAAGGTGACTGTAGTCCTTTTTTACAATTTTAGAACTAAGCCTCTGATTTTTAATTTCTGAATTTTTATTTTCCAAGTGTATAATGTAAAAAGTATTTGCTATTTTGTAGCCACTTTTCAGTTGAAAGCAACTTTACAATGCATGGTGGACATACAATTATTTCATTATCTCCCTTGGCACAGTTGATTTCAAAGTTTGTACATGTATAAATAAACCACATGTATAATGAGGTTTACATTGAACCTGGGCAAATTCCATTGTCTGTTTCATCCATTGAACTATCCAGGATTAGTAGATATTATGACAGGTTATGATTACTTTATCCCTGTAGGATCGTCACAAATAACGTTGTTTTAGAAATGATGGGTTTGTTTACATGCTGTAATTATTTTTGCGTTCCCTTGGGTCTTAAGCCAAAGAAAATCTCTCGTTAAACCTCAAATCTTGCTAAATATGACCAATATGAGTTTCGAGCGAATAAGCAAAAAACTGGATTGTGGGAGGGTGTATCTAATCATTGACCTTCTGGTGCAGACAACCTCGAGAAATTCAGTGCAAAGCAGTGTCCTTGGCCTTGTTTATCTCCACATTATTTTTAGCCTAGTCCTACCTACCCTACTCGGTCATGATTCCTTGTCTGCCTCCTCTCTATATACAAGAACTTATGTTTTTTGGGCAATGTCACTAATATCAGAAAATTGATTGCGATAAAATTTACATTTATTATCAGCAAAGAGAAAAAAAAATCAATGATAGAAAATCTCTGCATGAGATCTCATTATAAATGGACTGCACCACTTGGCGTTTACCTTCAGGTATTGTAAATCAGCCAGGAGTGAAAAATGACATGAATTTTCTAAACCAGCACTCATTTCCAAACACTTTTATAGTTTATGTAGGCTAGTGTTCGTAAGTGGACTGTAAACAGGATTTATAATGAATCACTATAAATCATTAAGGGTGTCATATAAACAACCTAGTATATGTACAAATCAGTAAAGTATCTGGTAGCCAAAGAGTTAAGCCTCAGTGCAGCCTTAGGCTGACGAGTTTACTCGGTGTTAGGTCTTGTTGATAAGCGGGCAGCAATGATGCTCTGCTGACCTAATTCAAGACTGGCTGTTTTGTCACAGCTGAGTTGGCTTGATTTGGAACTCATTCTGTACAAAATGTTCATGAGGATGCCATGAGTAAAAAAAAAAAAAAAGAGGCTAAAACTGGGATTTTGTTTTTTTTTGTTTATTATTAAATCTGAAGTCTTATTGAGCCTTTGGTGATCATAAGTACATGTATATCCAGTAATTTGTGAAGTATACATTTATTACTATGGGTGTAAGCCAAGTTACTAAGTTAGTAAAGTAACTCCATAGGTAAACCAGATGCGTACACACACAGAGTTGGAGTTCAACCTGGGAGTCTAAATAATGACAGACAAAATTAATTAAAAATTTTTTTTGTGCAAATCTGAAGATGACCTGGTTTTTACTCCGACTGTACAGTGCAAATCTTTAAATATTCATATATTATATTGCAGGGTGCGTCAAAATGATCTGACAGTGCTGACACATTTGCAGGTGTAATAAAAGCAAAATAGATTAAAGAACGGGAAATATGTTTTAATTTTCGAAATGTACGTACTGTGGCATTTGGTTTAATTTCATTTACAGTTGCCATTTTGTTTCGTTTTGTTTTCACTTTTTTTTTATTGCCAAGATGAATTGGAGGAGCGAACATCGGGCTTTCATTGGGGAAACGTTTATCAAGAACAACGAATCAGCAACTGCAACACAAAGAGAATTCCGTGTGAACTGCAGGTTTGGTAGACATGAAACCAAATGGCATTATAAGTAGATTTTGAAAATAAAAACATACTTTTGTTCTTTAATCTATTTCACTTTTTTTATTAAAACCTACAAATGTTTCAGATCATTCTGACGCACACTGTATAAGAACATCATGTCACTGATTCATTTTATTTCCATCATACAGCATTTGAATATAATGTACCATTTGGCTTAAATGAATGATTTATAAATCATGTGTTAACAGTTTTCAAAATTATCACTTGTGTTTGTTTTATTTTTCTTTGAGATTTCTTTGTTTCACAGAGAATTAAATATTTATTAACTTGAATATTCCAGATAAAAAGTGGAAAGTTAAATAGATCATGTCAGAACATTGAAAAATTAAAAGAAGAAAAAACATTAAAACATTTGTAAATTTTCTTTTGTGTTCAATTTTGTGTGCGTTTTCCAGTTTATTAATGAACATACTGGCCTTTTTACAGAAAGTATGTTGTAATGGTTGAAAGTGGTGTATCTCTTTTTATGCATTTTCTTTAAATACTAATGGTGCTGGTGTAGATTTTGAAGCATTGGCTCTTCCTCCACCTTGTTGCATGGCAAGGTTTAGTTGGTTCCATGTGTTAAATATTTCTTTTTTCCTTATAATTATTGCACTACTTCACTGTGCTCACTGGCCCATTGTGATGACATCAGCCAAACATGCTCAATGCTCCAAAGCATTATAAATAATTCCACAGACCATTACAGAGGAGGAAATGCTTGTAAGAACCTTGTCCGATTACAGAAAAGCTTGTAAGAACCTTGTCCAATTACAGAAAAGGAAAAGCTTGTAAGAACCTTGTCCAATTACAGAAGAGGAAAAGCTTGTAAGAACCATGTCCAATTACAGAAGAGGAAAAGCTTGTAAGAACCATGTCCAATTACAGAGAAGCTTGTAAGAACCTTGTCCAATTACAGAGAAGCTTGTAAGAACCTTGTCCGATTACAGAAAAGCTTGTAAGAACCTTGTCCAATTACGGAGAAGCTTGTAAGAACCTTGTCCGATTACAGAAAAGCTTGTAAGAACCTTGTCCAATTACAGAGAAGCTTGTAACAACCTTGTCCAATTACAGAAAAGGAAAAGCTTGTAAGAACCTTGTCCAATTACAGAAGAGGAAAAGCTTGTAGAATCCTTGTCTAAGCACAGAAAAGCTTGTAAGAACCTTGCCCAATTACAGAAAAGCTTGTAAGAACCTTGTCCAATTACAGAAAACGAAAAACTTGTAAGAACCATGTCCAATTACAGAAGAGGAAAAGCTTGTAAGAACCATGTCCAATTACAGAGAAGGAAAATTTGTAAGAACCCTGTCCAAGAAAAGAAAAGCGTGTAGGAACCTTGTCTAAGCACAGAAAAGCTTGTAGGAACCTTGTCCAATTACAGAAGAGGAAAAGCTTGTAGAAACCTTGTCTAAGCACAGAAAAGCTTGTAAGAACCTTGTCCAATTACAGAGGAGGAAAAGCTTGTAAGAATTCATTCTGTGACATGGAGTAACATGACTTCTCTGAGTTCACTTGCTTTGGACTTTGTTCATTCTTTGCTTCTGGACAAGGCAGGCGGCTGGTAACACTTGCATGAAATCTGTGATTTCAATGTTTTCCATCATACAGCATTTGAATATAATGTACCATTTGGCTTAAATGAATGATCTGTATCTGCACAAAGCCCTAACCCTTCTTTTGTACAAACAGGAGAGCCGGACTTGTTTTGGACTGGGCTTGGATGGTCATCACTGCTAGGATTATTTTATTTGTTGTTTTTTCCTCCTCCTCACCTCTTTCTCTGCCTTTGTTTAATTTTTAATCGCTTTTTCCTTTATCTCTCCCTTCCCACTTGATGCCAAGCGATGTGATTTGTTCTTCTATCAGTCTGTTATGTTCAGCCCTTTGTATAATATAAATCATGTCGATTTGTCTTCATTCACTACTTTCTTATTTATATTCTCTTGTACTTTCCTGTATTTTGCACTTTATATTATCAATACACTTCACTTTCTCGAGACAAATTTTCTTCTTGTAAGGCCGGAATGACCAACTTCTTAAACCACTGTCATAAAGTTCAATATGTACTTGCAGTATGTTTGCCGTACTGCTCGGGAGGGTGGGGGTGGGGGAGACAAAGCAGTGCCCACCATAGTACTCCTTGTTATAGTGGCCCTATGCTCCACAAGGAGCCAAGAGGACTAAGTACTATTCCTTGTTATGGAATGCATGAAGATCAAATCCTTGTATTCCGTCAGACTGCTAAGCATAGAGTCCTATAAAATTGTCTATCACATTGGCCTCATTGAAATTTACTTATAGGAACTTTACTTATAAACTAGTAAAGCAACTCTTTGACTTTTTGTTTTCTGCTGAAGATGGCAAACTATTTTAGAATGTTCTGAGATTATTTTTGACATACCTTGAAGTGACTACCATTCTTCTTGTCACATACAGATTGGCAGACAATTTCGACTTCCTATCCGTATGCAAGAGGACAATACTCTTTAGTGATAGCTTTTTGTCTACTGGCAGTGGTCTTAGCCATCTGAAGTCCTCATGAATCCATCCGTATTTCAATAATAATTACATCCAGAATCATCAATGTGGCATTGAAAAAATGAATGTTTGCTTTTTCTTGAACTCTTTTGTGACGGTCTACGCTTGAAAACGTAACTAGACTTCTCTGATGGGCTACATCTATTGACTGAACGCAAACCTACTATACTAAAACCACTGATAACTTTGTCTGCATGATGAATTTAAAATGTCGACATCCACTAACGGTCGAAAAATTATTATGTGGAATTGATTTCATGAAAACTGCAATGCACATACATAATGTCATAAGCAAAAAAAAAAAAAAAATGTGGCACACGTCGTCATCAAAGGCTTAAGATCTTGCCCACAGCTGAAATTGAAACTATTTCCTTTTGTTGACCTCTCCTGAAGAGTTTATAGTAGGCCTGTCAGTGATTTTGACCTTGCGTGTGTGAGGACTCCAGACTCATTTCTTTTTCTTCCTCTCTGTGCTCCTGTTCTAGTAACTTGTACAGATTTAGCCATTAACAAGAAATTATTTGTTTTATTCAAGAGAAGAAATATTCATTACAGTACTCTTGCAATTTATGAATTTTCTGTGTACTTCTCGACTAGTTTGCATTACATGTGCAGAGCAAGAATAAGAGAGTAATATTGTTGAGTAAGTATTGTACATTTTTCACTTGAGTTTGACGAGAGGCTGTTTGTTGTACAACTGTAAAGGAAAAGTGGCCGTTTCTCTCTGCTGTTCACATAGAATGCATTTTTCTCTCCAGAAAATGTTTGAGAAAGCTGTATAGAACAATCTGTCCAACTTTGTTTCATCACTTCAAACGTTTCATTGTTTTTAAACTACAAGTAATACATGTGTTATGTGTAGCCTTCACAATTTTTTTTCTCTCAGTTGCACACATTACAGACTCACTGTTTTGCATTGTTGGACACCGCTGAATGCACAAGTGACCAAGAAGTGGCCGTTTTTCTCCACTTGTGGAACAAGGAACTTTGGGAGATTCAATGCAAAGTACATATCGCAGGTATAGAGCAAAATTGTTGTATCTCCAAATTCATTAAAAAAAAAACCCCAATAATGCCTTTAAAACAAGCACCGATAAATTATGATGATGTCATATTGTTGTACCTCCAAATGCAAACTCAATTCCTTCTTTGTTTCAGTGTTACGCTTTAACTGAAATACTAACCTGCCGGTTTTCTCAGAACTACCAGTTTGGAGATACATCTACAACAATTATGCTCTGTACCCTCGACATACCCAAATGTTTCTGTGTCACCTTATTGTTCAGTCACAAGGGTTTGAGTGAGGTAGTGATGTAATGCCCAAAGAAGGAAGGATGAAAGGGAAATGGACAATCTGAGTATTAGTCCACGAACATTCAATTCAAACATTGAAACAGTTCAAAGTGAATAGGGATTTATAAGTGAAAAGCTTGTAGAGCCTCCAAAACAATGTAAAATCTAATCTTTTTATTATATAAATTATAAATGTAGATATCTATATTCTGTTACAAGTTTACATGTTTAGGGCCTACGTTTTTGGTGTAAATGCCAGGAACTTACAAACTAAAACTATTTTCTCTTATTTTGTCGGCTTGAATCCCAAACCACTTTCTTGAACATGTGTTGAATGACATTTTAAATAGCAGTCCTTTTTTTGGGGGGGGGGGGGGGGGGGGGGGTTCCACACCCCAGCCCCCCCC
>JBDFRD010344412.1:0-10154 GCA_039654405.1 Bullina lineata | reverse complement strand
CAATGATCTTGGTGACAATGTCCGACAAATCCCCGTGAAGGGAAAGAAAGAGATTCTGTAAGGGAGAGAGAGAGAGAGAGAGAGAGAGAGAGAGAGAGAGAGAGAAGAGAGAGAGAGAGATAGACAGACAGACAGACTAGCAGACAGAAACAGAGAGGCAGACAAAACAAAGAAAATACTATTATAATACTGTAATGTTTTGAAAAAGATTGCCAGTTCCAACATGTACAAATCCCTTGGTTGTTGGCCCTGCAACCAGCATTAAATGTATTTAGTACAGTCATTCTCATAATACTAGGACTAACTGAATTAACTTTTTTCAGTTTTTGCTTCGGATGAAGATCCACTCAGACGCATATTTTGTCTCAAGATAAACAAAGTTTACTAAGCAGATCAAAATAAGAAGCATTTATAATGAACCCAGCCCTTGTAATGTGCACCCATGTTCATTTTCTTAGCAACCTGCTCCTATTTAAGACTGCAGACAAATTAGAAACCTGAGTGAAATATACCTGCCAAACCAATGAAGTCCTAAGACATTAATTTCAACACTTTACATTAAAAATAACTGACCACAGTGGAGATGGATTTTCGTGATGATGAACTTGTATTGGTCTATACAGTTTTCAACAAGTGGAATCCAACATATCTTCACGGGAATCAGTTTAGGCCAGGCCAAGCAAATATTATAAATAATACAAGAAATACAATGTGCAATTCTGCTTTTCCTTGAAGAATATCTGTCAAATGCTCAGAAAGTGCCATTCAATAATCCAAAATGAAAGTTTCATGTTCAAATATTCAAGTAAAATTATGACCGTTGGGAATAAATCCTACTTTTAAAAATTCTGATTTGACAGGGAATGAACAAAAAAGCCTTCTACCGGTAGAAAAAGAGTTGAAAGTGTAAGAACTAAATGTCCCTAAAATATAAATAACAATCCAAACAGCTGATCACATAGTACCTATGCACAGCAGGAAAAACAGGAGGTCACCAGTAAAAAGCTTCTCTGCTTACAAAACAGCATAAAAATAGAACATCATAGAGAAATCAACTTGACAACTTTGTTCAAAATCAGGATAGTGGAATCAATAGTGCTTTGTGGACAATGCACAACAACAAAAGTCAATCACCTGACAGTTCTGTTCTAGAATATTATGTACACTTGATCTGTACAAGGGTATGCAATGGAATGGACAACCTGCTGGTGCAAGATCAATGGAAAACTGTTCAGTCTCTTCAAGAGACTTGCACAAATGTCAGACTTGGACTGCATGAACATACCATGATGGAGAAGATGCTGCTAGCTATTGCTTTTCAAAAAAAAAAAAAAAAAAAAAAAATTGAGAGAGTGGGCAATGAGGAACCCAGGGGAGCCAGCTCTCTTCCCTGAATGAGACGACTTTCCTCATGTCAGAAAATCAATATGGTTTGAAAAGAATTAATAAAGGAAATGCCCCGGAGGCAGGATGAATTTAATCCTGGCCTAGCCTTAGCAACGCAGTGTATATTCTCCCACTGCATTGTCAACTCAACAATAATGAGAAACATTGTCATCCAAGTTTTAGGTAGTCCTGCCAGTAAAGTGTTCACTCAGCTTCGGTAACACCACAGTTCTCCCTTTCCCGTATTATAATAAAGCAGAACAACGGTCCCTAAAATGAATCTTGTGGTCACACACTCAATCCCCATCACAATCATAATGCCCACATCCATGTTAACACTTACTCCCATGAAGTCTCAACTGATAGCAGCAACCTGGAATTCTCAAGGGATCAAATCCCCTTATACATATATATATATATGTCATAAAACGGTTCACAATGGGTCATATAAATTAATGTTAAAAAAGAATTTTTCGGTGCCCTTTCCTATTCTCAGTAAGCAACACCAATAAGGACCTTGTCAGCTATAATTTTCAACAAATCATCTCCTTCAGAAAACAAGGCTTAGATGTTTTACACGTACATACATAAAATATGCATGCTCAAGTGAACAAACAATTCAATAAATTATTATTCTGTGCTGTGATGGCCAAGACAATATCAACATCCAGTGCATAATACGCAATAAGGAACTTCCAGTGAGAAGACTAGGGAGACACTAACACCAGGAAGTACGCGCTTCGTCCACGCTCTACACGCTTCACTCGTGGACTGGACTGCAGGAGGACACAGCATGAAAATATTTTCTTTAAAAACCTCATTTCATTGTGTTAACATTATATTCACTGTACTGTACACAACAAATGAACATAAAAGCATTGGATTTGTACCAAAACATAATAATAGGCCATAAAAAACCATGGCTATCACATCAGTGCTCAATGTGAGAGGGTGGACGGCATGTAGGAATCTTTTTTTTTTTTTTTTTTTTTTTTGATGTGAGGGGAGCTCAGACTTTAGAGGGATTTACATCAAGTGGTCAATAACAGGAAAACACTGTCACTGAGTCTGTCAAGAATAACTTACTTTCAAAACTTAACAAATATTTTAAAATTAAAAATTAAAAAAAGAACACAGCTATAAAAGCATACATAGACAATCCATCAAATTTGTGATTAAAGCTGTAAAGCAAAAATTTGTTTAAATAAGGAACCACTTCTAAGATAAACGCTTCAAAAGCAGGTAAAAAAACATATTTATTTATGATTCTGTTGTGCTGTTTCCTGGACTTCTGAAAATATCTTCTCCGTGCTTACCTTTCAGACATAATTTGATTTTTTTTTAATGTTGATCTACAGTTGGGGAAAACCTAAAATAAAGCTTTAGCATTGAACTTCTTCGTAAAAATATACATTACACAGCTTCACCAATGTGGTCATTCTCACAAACTAAAGACAACAAATCTGCACAAGCAAAACAACTATACCTATGACACAAACCAGCCTAATGATAATACTAACAATAGAACAAAGATCCCATGGCAAAAATGCACAATAAAATTGTGGACAAGATCTTAGGACATTACTTAAACAATATAAGCACTAAAATAAAAAAATAAAAAATATGGCAGGGACACAAAGGAGGGGGGGGAGAGGAGTTTTGACAATGAGAGTAATGGGAGAACAATTTCTCAAGAAAGGACTACAATTTGAAAGGGGAAACAAGGAATATGAAAAAAAAAAATTCAAATTATGTGAATAAAGGCAAAAAAAAAAAAAATTACAAAGGAATACCAATCTGATTAATGGAAATACAAAAATGTCTAACAGCAGGGTGATTGTAAGCACGATCTATAATGTATGCAAACAATTTTTGGCTTCTTTCAATTTGAATTAAAAAAGTATACATGACAAATCTGCAAATTCTATGGGGCAATGAGCTCTATAATGTTTATAATTTTTTATCTCTTTTCCATTTCCTACAAGAGTTCATCGCTCCACTAGACTGACTATAACATCGCTCCCCAGGCAATTGCCTAGAATGTTTAATGCATGTATAGAATAACGATAGTGGAGGAAAAAGAACACTTCTAAGCTCTTTAAAGACAAAAAATAAGTCATATTAGCGATATATTTTAAATTTCATCCAAAATGTAGATGCCAACTAAAAGCAACAGTAGCCCCCATCATTCTGATGCAGACATGTGAACTCCGTTTCAGGCTTGGAGTAATCACGAGCTGAACTTGCAACAAAATGACGACCCGAAAGAGTAATTTTATCGCGTACAAGGATAACGCCAGAGAACTAAGAATGCAACGGCAATGAGATTTAAAAGCATATCCTCGCCGTAATTTGGCTGTATTTGCCCACAAACCGTAATTTCTGACGGCTCCCGTAATTTCTTACGGCAAACCCATAAAGTTGGCATGTCTGCTGATGTGTGTTAATTTTTTTAAAAAGCACCGAGGAAGTTCCTTGCCCTTTTCTCTTTCATGGTTCACTGTGGAGTCCCTCCCTGCATGTCTCCAGATTTGCTACAAAACACCTCAGGCAGCCCTGCTCTTAGAGCAGCAAAGGACTGTATCTGCCCTACTACACATGTTATCAACACACTTCAGAGAAAACTTTCTGTGCAATGAAGCTGAAGGGGACTCTGAGTTAAAACTAATCATTTATTCCTTTGTGCTGAAATTGAAAGCGTAATGCACGAAGTGTGAAATATCAAAGGAGTTTTAAGCTCTTTGCAATAAAGAAGTTTCTTGAATCATTGTTTACCAAATAATTTGTTTGCTGTAATAATATGAATCGTGTATTTAATTCAAAACTGAGTTGTGACACATTGAAAAAATTCTGAGGAAACCACTACTTCACACATATTTTTTTGTAAAGTCACAGAACACTTGATTCACGATAAGTTTTCCATAAACTCCTCCAGAAAAAAACAAAAACAAAATCAACAATAAAAATAGTCTTCGTCTAGCTGTCAGGAAGGACATGAGTTAGATTCTCTACATAAAATTGTACAGACAAGTAAACAAAGCCTATCGGGTGAATTAGCCTTCACAGTAGCAGAGTAACGCAAGTTCCAAAGATACGTAGAACAGCATGGAGAATTTAACATGCTTGGACTAAACCCTTTCTTTGCATATTTATTTCTCTTTTACACTGTGTAGTATGAGAAGTAACACTTGAAGTCTGCAATGGTTAATTACACTTAAGAAAGCCCATAATATGGCTTCGTAATAATATTGTAAAATACATGTATCTACAAACCTACGGTAATATTACTGCCCTTTTGCTTTTTCAAACGACACTTTTTCAGTGATTTATAAAAAAAGATATTTCATATATAGATCTATCATCAATTAAAAACAAAAATGGGGGAGGGGGAAACTTTTCAAAGACTTCTTTATTCCTAATATTCTTGTTTGTTTGTTACTTTTATTTTTAAAAAAACAATTACTTGCTAAAATACATTACAACTGCTCCTCTTGAAAAGTAAATTTGTGAACAAGTATCAATTCACAAAAACTTTCTTTTTTTAAAACAAAACACAAACATGCAGTTTTAAAAAAAAGCAAAAAAAAAACGTGAACTTTCATCTCGAATAAATTTTTCCTTCTTGATAACTGTTTTTATATATTTGAAAGCAGGGTAAACAAAAATGCGTATCATGGATTTTAATACTGAATTCTCTGTCACATTCTGTAGAGTAGAAAGTGGCACTACGCATCTTTTGGCTGTTGTTTATCTGAATTTCAAACTTATAAAATCAACTTGGAAAGCTTTGGTAATAAAGTGATGTTAATTTTGACCAATAAAATGGTAACACAAAAATTCAAACGTAATCCACAAAAGGTTACCAGCAACAGAAAAGTAAATCGAAAAGTCATAGAAAATTGAAGAAACGGAGTAAATTGGTCTGACTATGAATGAATATTTTATTAGTATATCCTAGCTTGTCTCCAGGATATAATTATTTTAATTTATTGAATTCATTGATTATAAATATTAATTATGCCCCAAAATAAGGGACAGAAAAACGTTGTGCTTTCCTTACAACAGGCACAGCACTATTCATTCACAATTAACACTCAGCACTGATTCACATTTTGATTGATGGTAGTAATAGTAATATGATTTACTTTTTATCCCTAACATATTATATACCATTAGAAAAAAAGAAGTCTCCCAGTAAAAGAAATCCCTAAAATGTCTATAATGATAATTAAATCATAGTCCATGTTTCAAATTCAATAAGATCATGAGTGAAGATAGGGACAATTTTCACAATTGATTCATGTATTATTCTGCTAAATAAAATAAATGTAGAGCAGAACTATTTTTTGTTCATTTAAAAAAGTAATATAAAAACTGTATAAAAATATAATCACCAACTATTTTGATTTCTTCGGTAAAGTTTAAAGTAATAAAAACAGTTGAAAACCAAACATTGTCCCATTTCACCCATGCACACACACACAAACAAAGTTTTTGACCTCAGCTTTGAAATTATGGTGAAGACAGAGGAGAGATTTGGAGAGAGTAGGGAAACAAACTTAACTATCACATGCAAAATACATGTTATAAATAAATTTCACTATGCACAAAAATGGTTAAAAAGTACAAAGAGAAAATATAAATTAAAAAGTAAATATTTCTCAAAGTTCAAAAGAGATAGTCAGAAAACCTTACAGAATAAATGTAACTGTCCCCTATCCTTTAAAAAATACTAAGAGAACATGACCACTGTATTATTTATTTTGTTTACATTCCTTTTACATGGTAGAGCCTATTTGTGGTAGCTTTGTTCTTGTATTGAGTTGAGATGCAAGATCGTCTTGAATGGCCAACTGACGAGTTTTTCCACTGGCTGTGGCAATTGTTCCATTTGCCAGTTTAGGCATTCCCGAGCTTCTGTTGCCTGATGAATTCCTCCTCAAAGCCGACTCAGATTTCACTTCACTGTTGTAAGCAGGGGGTCGAGGAAGACGCCTCCTCAACCACGCATGTCGAAGTGCTTGGGTCGGTGTTAGACGCTGCTGTGGATCCCAATCAAGGGCCCGTCGCATGAAATCAAGAAACATGGGATCATCACAACCTTTAAGAGCTGTAATCAGATCTTTACTTCCTGGAGGACCACGACTTTTGCCTCGACGGGACCGTCCACCTTGAAGCGAAGTGCTGCCATCTGGGAGGGTGTTGACAGTGCAATATCGAGGATAACCCTTCGACGAGATGAAATTGCGAGCCCTCTTTGCTTGATCCAAAAGCTTTTGGGGAGGCATGCCTTGTAACTCAATGATACAAGCAAGCTGATCACCTTCATCTTCACCAGGAAACAGAGGATAACCAGTGAGGAGCTCCGCTAGAATACATCCCAGACTCCACATATCAATTGGCATTCCATACTTGGCCCCAACAATCACCTCTGGTGCTCTATAGAATCGCGACTGGATGTAAGTGTATATTCGCTGATGCTCATAGCAGCTGGAGCCAAAGTCAATCACCTTAATACCACTACGGCCTTGTTGCTTGAGCAAAATATTCTCAGGTTTGAGATCACAATGTATGATTCGATTCTTGTAGAGGGCATCCAGGCACTGCAAAATTGAGTGAGCAAACTTTCGGACCAACTGAAGGCTAAAGCCCTGAAATTTATTCTTTTTGATCAGTTCATACAAATTCATGCTAAGCAGCTCAAACGTAATACAGATGTGGTTTCTGAATGAAAAATTTTCATACATGTGGACAATGTTCATATTGTTATCTTTGTCTTGCTTCTTCAAATGTTCCAAGATACGAATCTCTTCTTGGGCTTGACGATGGAAACGTTTTTCATTTCTAACCATTTTCAACGCAACATGTATTTGATTTTTATGATCATAAGCTTTAACCACTTGACCAAAACTTCCTTTTCCTATGACCTTCAGGACCTCAAAACGATAGGATATATGATCATGAGGAACATGCACATAAGATCCATTTTCATCATCATAACCGTTGTTATTCGAGCCTCCTATGACTCCTTGTTTCTTTTTGGCATTTTGGCCTACAAAAAACACATCAGGATAGCTGAATATTTCATGATGTTCATAGGAACTTAACTTATGCATGTACTGCTTCATTGCTAATTCTGGACTCATTCTGTTTCCTCTTCGTACCCCAGAACCTTTGCTTCCAGTGCTTCCAGCACTGGAACTTGGACGTGCAACTTGTGGCTGAGATTGATCGTCTCCACCGCCGCCATTTTGAATAACTTCTCTTTTTTCTGAATGATGTTTATGGTCCTCAAATAGTTGCTGTACCCTCACACCGTGTCCACTGCTTCCCCCTCCGACAGTCTGACTGGCAAGAGGAGGAAGGTGATGAGAATGACTGCCTTCCATAGTTTGTGTAGTATACATTGTATTTCCGACCAGTGGTCTTCGCTGCAGCTGCACTGGCACTGGCAGAGGTTTTACTTTAGTGGTCATAATTCCATAATTTTGAAGCATAAAAACACTTCCCCAACCACATACTTAGGACTGTTGCTACATTTTTTAACTCAGTGGTGAACAAATATCCATCAACTTGAAATAAAATACAGTTAAAACACAGGATGTCCCTATAGAGCGATGATTTAGACTGCTGTGTTGCTAAATCAATGAATGGCCTCCGTGGTTGCCAAGCACGACCCCTATCCGCCGACGTAATGTCGATGACGTCATGGAAACTGTGGTCACGTGTAGGGCAACACCGATGCCTGGAAAACGTTACACTGAGAAAGCGATCTTACTTAGGCAAAATTAATTAAAATATTTTTTGTTTTTGAAGTGTGTCTTTGTATGAACTTACGTAAAACAGTAATGAAAATAAATATTCATTCGCTTACACGAATTACATCATCCTAATTTTATAATAGATAATTTTAAAAACGTATCAAAATCATATCGGTGATGTCAATGAAACTTTAGACACTCAATGTCGACAGATTTTGTCTTTTGAGCTTACTTTTCAATGCCAATTTTCTCACAGTCATTAAATACTATCTACAGACAGACTCACAATGAAATAGAAAATTTTAAGAAGGGATCAGGGATATGTGACTATGGTTCTACACAAATAGAATATATAAAATAACGCCTAGGGCAGTCAAAGTAGTTTTCTTTCTTTTTCTTTAAAATTATTTATGGGCCGATCTTTGTTTTTTGAAGGGGGAACTCTTTCACTTGCGTGCATAATCTAGCATGCACAACAGAGCATCAGACGATATCCTATGTTGGTCAAACAGTGTTGAAATGAAAAAAAAACTTCAGGCAAGTCCACTGCATGTATTTTGATTTCAGTACAGTAATATAGGTCTATGTACAGTTCCACTTTTTCGTCCCCTCCCCTTTATTTTCCTTCACTGAAAAGGTGATTATATAATACATATTTGTTTAGTGATACACTTCAATGGATTAGTTTACCTATTACATGCATCATTATTTATATTTTTATGGCGTATTCTCAACACTTAGTCGGAATATAATTCAGAGAAAAACGTACGCGTATAACAATGCAAACATGCACCGGCAGATTCTTGATCAAGTACGCATGCTTGTGCACCACATTATTTTTCGTACATCCGGTTTGACGTGTTCCACTGTTCCGTGAAAATATACCGTCAACTGCTGACTTATTATTGCCATCCCATCTTGATTTTTTAAAATGTTGTCCTTGAAGCGTGATAAAAAAGAAGACGAAGAAGGTATGTGTAATCTAAAATAGTGTCTGTTTTAACTTCGAGCTGTTGCACGAAGTAGATATAGATCTAGATTCTAGATCCAGATGAGATGTCTATGAGTGCTACCTTTACTCCACTACTCACTCACAACTCACTGTTATAGATCTATTCTAGATCTAGAAATCTAGAGAATCTACTTATGATTGTCGTGATGTGTTATCGTCTTATATTATGGATTATTTAATTTAGATCTAAATCTACAGCCGAAACTGCCCGAGACGGAAAAGGAAGGGATGGGAAAAAAGTTTCCGTCCGTTTCTTTGCCTAAAGTTCGGCCTCTAGACTCTAGTTTTACGAAGTCCGATATCGCCAACGATTAGGCGGGGCCATTTTGCAGGGTGCCTTGTATAGGGGAGAGGGTGGACGGGGGCTGCCATAGTCTTAAATAGCCTGGAGTAAGCTGATTGGTTCTCCGCTGGCGATATCACACCTGCAAGCATCTCGGACCGGAAAAACGACGTTAGATTTAAATAAGAAGTCTGTGATTGGTTCTTCGGACGCAAACCAAGCGAGCAGCTATGGGACCACGGACCTGTTTCACTGTCAGTGGAAATCAAAGGCTCGTTTTCACTGGCCAGGAAGCTCTGGTTTTACATCACACGGTATTGGCACTCGTGATTAGTCAATCTTAACTCAGGAAAAGCATATGACGTCAACCGGAAGTTGTGATCTGGAATGTGACCTACTCATTAGCTATTGTTTATGAATAATGGGGCTTGGCAGACACATTTTCCTAATTTTTGAGTGATGTGAGAGATTTGCAAATTACAAACTATCTACGGTTCAAAAATTTGAAAACCTATATATTTTTGGAAAGCTCAATAGTTGCTGATTGCATTGGCATTGTTTTTTTTTCTTTAAACCAGAACCACAAATTAAAAAAAAATATAGATAAACAAGTGTGATAGATTTATCAAATCTACGTGAAATTGACTTACTTTTTTATTCCAAGAATTATGAACACCACTCAAAATAAAATCCAGATGTTAGAATTATGAAT
>JBDFRD010344301.1:0-10155 GCA_039654405.1 Bullina lineata | reverse complement strand
GTTTCTAAGTAAGAGGCTGCCCAGGCAAAGCAGCAATATAGCTGCTTCGACCGTCTGTAAAAGACGAAAAGAGCCATCATACATACAGTAATTTGACTGTGAAAAGGATTTTTATTGAATCACTATAAATCATGAAGGATGTCATGGAAACAATCTGGTATGAATCAGAAATGTCTGGTCACTAAAGAATTGAGTTATTTTTTTAATACTTCATGCCATTAACCCCTAATAGATACAATTATTTTTTTTATAAACTGTGATTTCATTACTGAGCTGTGATAACTGAACAGGAAATGTGGCAATATTCAAAACGCTTGGCAATAGATATTAAAATTATGCTGACACAAATTGTGTGTTTCATGTTCCAGAGAAGTGGTTCTCAACCTGTGGTACGCGAGCATCCTCTGGACCTCTTAACATTTACACAGTATTTTTTCCTCACCAAGACTTTAGACTTTAGAGGTTTCATAATGCCCTAAATTATTTTTCATCTTGAACGTTAAACGTGCGAACAAGCACCGTACGATAGACGAACAACCCATCTCAATTGCCAGTTGGCCTCTGTCGTGGTGTACAATCATGTTAGACACCATTTTCGACATCCAATTACTTGTATGAGGTGGTACGCGGGTCAGGTGCAAAAGCTCTAAGTGGTACGCGGCAAGAGAAAGGTTGAGAACCACTGTTTTAGAGTCTTACCTTGTCATACAAGTTACGTACATTCTCACAACAAAATATTTAATCATTTCTGCAGTGAACTTTTTTTTGTGTTAATTTTGTATTTGTAAAAGTAAGAATGTTATGGAAGATACAACAGTAGTGCTTGTCACATTCTGATGACTGTTCTACTTTCTTGCGGAACCCACTATGAACTGTATACACTGACTTTTCACTTGATTATTCTAGATTGCTCAACGTTTGGGTGTGTCTAACTTGGATGTGACCAATGTGATCATCTGGGGAAACCACTCATCCACACAGTTCCCCGATGTAACACATGCCAAGGTCAATGGGAAAAGTGTCCCTGAACAAGTGAAAAATGATGATTGGCTCAAAAATGACTTCATCAAGGTAAAAATAAATTGATGATCAGTTATTGATTATTGAGAATTAGAGATTTATTTGAAAACGGTGGGAGGGAGTGAAGAAGTAAAGCTGGTTGTCACATCTTAGTCTGAGGTGCTGGAGAATGGTTGGGACTGAAGTATCATTACATTGAAATACATGAAGCCAGCATGCTGCTCCTTTGATTGAGGTATAAAAATTACACTTTGTGTGTCCAGGATGGTAGTAATCACTAAACTGTGTGTGTCATTTACTGCAGTAATCACTAAACTGTATATGTCATTTACTGTAGTAATCACTAAACTGTAGTAGTAGTAGTATCGTTTGGCTACGACTACACTTCTAAATCATTTGTGTCAATCCAAGTCTGTATACTAAACTGTATATGTGTCATTTACTGTAGTAATCACTAAACTGTGTGTGTGTCATTTACTATAGTAATCACTAAACTGTGTGTGTGTCATTTACTGTAGTAATCACTAAACTGTGTGTGTGTCATTTACTGTAGTAATCACTAAACTGTGTGTATGTCATTTACTGTAGTAATCACTAAACTGTGTGTGTGTCATTTTCTGTAGTAATCACTAAACTGTGTTTGTGTATGTATTGGCAGACGGTGCAGCAGAGAGGGGCTGCTGTGATCAAGGCTCGCAAACTCTCCAGTGCTATGTCTGCAGCCAAGGCCGCCTGCGATCACATGCACGACTGGTATTTTGGAACCAAAGGGGTTGGTATAAAACAATTCAACTTTTGTACCCTTTTTTTTTTCCTGGAGATAATAGTGTTTCAAGAAGATCAGAGCTGCTGTTTTTACAGTCGACGTGAATTATTTTTTTTTTTTATTTATAATTCGTTGGTGAAGTCTTAGCTATTTTAAGGTCAAGTCAAGTTGCGGTGGCCGCTTTACAGTAAAGTGATAAGAACGTAAATTACTTTCTAGAAATATTAGGTGTTTTTTTTTTTTAATCTTTTTATCCTTTTGCGGATTATGCTTTCAAATCAGTAGTATACAGCATTTATTTTTTGTTCATTTTCATTTTAATTTTGTAACTACATTGACATCAACTTCAGCTAATACGAAACTGTTACTCTACCCCCGATGACAGGATAACTGGGTGTCTATGGGCGTTATCTCCGATGGTTCATATGGCATCGCAGAGAACCTGATGTACAGTTTCCCTGTCCAAATTCAAGACAAGAACTGGAAGATTGTGCAGGGTCTTTCTGTCAATGACTGGGCTAGGGAGAAAATGGATATAACTGCCGCCGAGTTGAAGGAGGAACTTGAGGCAGCCATGGCGGAATGTGCAGATTGACTGCCTGGTGCCAACTCACGGGGCTCAAGCCCTTTACACAAGCTGTAATGGGACTGAAACATGAGATTCATGAGAATTGTTATACCTGTTTTTTTTTATTTTTGTCTCATAACTGTGGATACTTTGTGACTGATAACACTGATAACACTTTTCAATTGATTTTGTGGATACTTATTTAGAATCAATGTTGGCTTCATTAATATTTAGATATCATATAAAAAGATTTTTTTTCCCCCTACGTATAATCTTTGGAGCTCTTGAGTAAAGTATTTAAAAGGAATTCACATCAGATGGTTTTGTTTTTAATTGTTATGACCCCCCTGTTACGTGCATTACTTCAGTAACTTTTTTTTTCATTGTCTGTGTGTTTTTGTAGATCACAATGAGAACAAGTGATATTGTGGTTGAATGATTAGGTTCACTGATTTGCAACCAAAGGACTGGGGTCCAATCTTGTCTGTGACAGTTGTGGAGTGTCCTTGGTAAAGATACTTGACAGTTTTAGGCCTCATTTATATTTATAGTGAAACTGTGTCTTTTGCGGCACCCGTTTCACTGCAGAGTAGCGCCGCAAAAACATTATTATAGCGGAACGGTGTAAGGTGCGGCTACAAAACAAGATAGCGCTAACACGAAGACAGAAGCTAGCTTTGTTGGTGTGGTGGAGGAGAAGAAAAAAATAAAAGATTTTAGAAGTACTTGTGTGCACCCAATTAATGCGAGAAGAGTATTCCATAGTGAATATCACCACTTATTCCCCGACTGCAGGAGGACAACCTGCTTCAGAATTAATCAAAACACTTTTAATAAATTGTTCTGAATTCAATGAGCCAAGGCTAACTGGAAGTTGCAGTGCAATAAAATTTCAGCGACACTCGGCCATGTAGACAACAGGAAGCGATTGTTTTTCTGCAGCACTCAAAGTTAAAAATTGGACGGGCGAGACAAAATTACTCGGCCGATGTCATCAGTTTGATGTGAACACGATCATATGATTTAGAGAATTTTTGTACCTATGTCGCTCGGCCGTGATCGGTCGTCTGATGTTAGTTTGGTGTGAACGAGCCCTAAGGATGTTGGGTGCAATATTTATTAATTCGTTCCTCCCAGTGGTGGCGTGATGGCTAAATGATCGATGTATGTACTGGGCATCAACTGACTGTACTGTAGATCACAAATAAATCAAGCATGACGAACTAGCTGCTTGCAAAGTTAAAAACGCACAATAAAAAAAGTTACATTACAAAACCAGGGGAATCGCATGAAACACATTGAACATACTTTACGTAAGGTTTACAGAAGTAGAAAAAAAAAGAAAGAGGGAACTCATAAAAATATTGATGTTTTCAAAATTTTAATCTCTTTTACATCAAAATCTCAATTTAGGTCAAAATTAAAATAATTCTAGAGTTGGTAACATTAATTTACATTTAGTAGATAGCATTCAGTCAGATAGGTAATACCTATAATGATAAGAGAACGATCTCAAGCAAGCAAGCAGAGTTGTTGTTTCATTCCTGTGTGTCGAGCACAGAAGCATGTCACATCTTGGATTCAGTAATGTCTTGCCACATCACAAAGGTTGTTTTAATTTTGTCACTGCAAAATATGCTTCAAATTGCGCACTGTATATGTTGTATAGGAAATTTTTGGTTTTGACATAACTTAGGGAGTCGACTGCTCCCTTGATTCAATTTTTTTTTAATTAAGACTTGAAAAAACCTTTAATCCTTTTAACATTTGTTATAAAGTCATGGAACGAGAATTGGTTACATGTACTTTCACTTTCAGTCACCTTAAGAACTGACTGACAATCGCTGACAACCAACATGTAGTATGTAGTATAATGTAGTGTGCCTAACTGATTAGTCAGCTTATGTCATCTTCAGTCTCCATCTTGCACTTGGAACTATTCACACAAATTAATCTAGCATTGCCCCTCTTGTAGTACACGATTATGACACTTACAACACTCAAGCTGCCCAAGAGAATGAGAATTATTGGCCATAACTAAGATAAAGATTATCTTTTCATTGGTCAACAACAAAAAGCGTTTAAACTATCTGAACACAAAGAAGATGAACTCCACTTAGAGAAATAACACCAAGATTAAATTAATAGATTTGGCAACAAAACTGGAAAAGAAACATAGAATTGTGATTGAAGTGGGGTAAATTTCACGTGCCATAAAAACAATAATGAAAAGAAAAAAATAGGAGAAGTATATTTTTATACATACATGCATTATAAAAAGTCTCCATCCATGATATGAAAGAAATGTATACCGGTAGTCAGAGAACTACCTCTTATATTTTAGATCATATTCAAAATATATAAACAAGTCTCAGGGAACTCAAGCCGATTGTTTCTAGAGATTTATTCTGGTCATGATTTTTTTTAAACATCAGTTTTTAAAGCTCATCTTCCTTCAACTTCAAGTCATGTATTGAAAAAAACTCTTCATTTTTCATTACCTGCCATCTATCTGGATCTAGAATGTGCGCTCCATCAGGATTGTATACCCGGTAACCCTAGTTGACCAGAGGTACCTACATGAAACAAATACGCGATCAAAAATGATGAGAATATTATTATTATCACTCTTAAGACAAATTTTTTTTATCACAATCAAAGACCATTGATCTTCATAAATTGAAGAAGCACAGCAGATGAATCAATGGGAAGCATCTATGCCACCTGGTTCTTAACATACAATGTATTCTCTATCACTTGTATAAGTGAAATAAGTCACAGTGAGGAGTCCATCTGAACCCAAGGGTTTTGAATTTAGTGAAGTATGGCAATGAACATAGTGACACTAAATGTACATACATGTGATAATGCCCGTGTATTCACTGCCTCCAACATTTCTGTCGATGACAGAAAATAAGAATAACATCTTTTTTGCTTCTCGTTTCAATCTACAATGTACACATTTTTCTTTCAATATTTTCAAACCCTCAAATATTCAAACATGAAACGTGTGATTGGAGGAAAATGTTCCAGCACCGAACAGAAAAAAAGCAAAATTGAAACACAACATTGAGATGTAATAAGTGACAAAACGTTTCATTAAATGCAAAATATTCCCACCATATTTGTAAACTGAATTTAGTAAAGGTAAATATAAAGCACAAATTCTTTTAAGAACCTTAATTTTATTTATGACTTAAAATATAAATCCAATACTGGTAATTAACCTTTCATTAGTCAACCAATTTTTTAAAATTAAAAAAAAAAATATTAATAAAAATAATAGCCAGAATTTTTAAACACCGATAAAAGCAATATTATATGATTATGAAGCACTACAAATTAAATACATGTAACGTATCATGAATTTGGTAGAGACCACTGCAAGTAGTGCAAGAAACAAGTGGCAACATTGACAATTGACTTCACCCATTCCGTAACAGGGAGAAGAGAGCAGCCAAAACAAATATGGGAAGGCGTCCGTGTGCAGAGAAAGATGACTACTGAAACAATATTAGGGACTTGTAATGTCAGTACATGTACAATTATGAGCCTTTTGAATGAATGTAATCATCGTTTTGAGATGGATAATTCCTTCACCAACTGAAAACCACTCAAATCAAAGGATTCCAAAAATGATTAAGCTTTAATAAACTACACATAAAGGCATCAAATCAAGATGAATATTATACACAGTAAACGAATGTTGAACAACTCAATAATAATAATAACCTTTCAATTTTTCCCATTTAAAGCTTTATACATGTACATCAGTCCAAAGAAACATACATTGTACAACTTTATAGACTTGAATAAATTCAAAACTTACATACCTTCCCAAACTAATATGATGCTTTCAAATTGGCTACTGGAAAACTGTAGGCAAAGATATCATCCCTCTCTTCGTTCATCTCACCCTTACAAAAAGCCAGTGATTCCAGAATATTTTGTCAGCTGGAAGTTAGTGACTATGACAAAATTTCAATTTAAAACTTAAGTTAAAAAACAGGTATAATGATGTACTACTATGTTAAATAAACATCCATCCATTTCAATGACTTTTAACTATCAGTATTAGTATTAGTATTGAAACAACAAAAGTTTGCTAAAACTGCCTTTCATATTTTGTTTTCACTTTCGGAACTACAGTACACCTCGAATCCAACGAACTCGGACTCAAAGAACACCTTGCATTCAACTAACAGGGAAAAACCCGGGTTTTTTTTTCCTTCATTGATTTTATTAAATATCTTTTATCGAACCAGAAGTGTAGGCAAGCTCACAATAAATTGCTTGTCTGATTAGAAATCTAGTTGAAATTCAAAAGGTTTGCTGTCGGCTGACAAGAAACATGTGTTATGCCATGTAATAAGGGTAGGGCAAGGTGTGGACACACAGAGAGAAAATGATGAACAGAGAGAGAGAGAGGGGAGGGGAAGGGGTGGCAGCCTGACTTTGGTTACTTTCTTTGGGGGGCTTATGACCTTGGCTCCAACGAACTTTTAAAAATGACCGAACTAGTTCGTTGAGTCTGAGGTGTACTGTACAGTGAATTTTGATTAAAAAATATAAGGTTCCCATTCAGTTTGACACCCAGATAATGAGATACATATATGTACAAAAAAAACCCCACAATGAATGAATGTAACTGTTGTTTACACAATACATTGTACTAACTTTCTCGTCTAATATTAGGAATACAAACAGTCCTTGTGCCTTCACTCAGATTTCTGACCTCAAAAATAGTTTGAACATACTTTTGAATTAAGAAGCAGGTTGATTAAATCTATTTATTCTTTATATTGAGAGCTGGTAAACTAAAAGACCAAATGCAACTGACAAGGATTTTTCAGATCAGGTCAAAAAATAAAAATAACAATGAAACATTTCTGGAGAGACAACAGCCTTTTTATTAATATCATCAGCGATAAATAGAAACTAAATTGTTCGGTGCTACAGGAACGAATGAAGCTTGAAACAGAAGAGAAATTTGACAGATGAAGCTTTGAGGAACCATCTCATCAGATTTGAAATTTGGGAACATACAGTAGCCTTTCTTGTGATGGTTTCAACTGGCATGCAATGAGTGGGTCAAACATTTGAAAATAAACATTTCTTGAAAAGGCAAAGTATTTCAATGAACGTTTGAGTGTAGAATGTTTGCAAATTATCCTGAATCACTGAGATTGAGATAGAAATGGTAGAAACTCTGAAAGACACTGGGGTTCCAGATTACCAAAGCAGATTTTTAACAAATACTTTCTATTCACAATTTATTTCTTCAGAAAAATGGGCTAAAAAAGTGTCCACAGAATGATTAAAAAACAAATTAGTCAGATTTCCCTTTATACAAAATCATAAGATCAAGATCTAATAAATACAATAATATAGGGGCAATTTCTTTTCAACAATAAAAAAAATAAAGCACTGCTTTTGGTGATCAAAGAAGACAGAGTCAGCACTAGTGCATCTTGCACCCCAGTTACATATCACAAACTGTGCATCTTCATGTAAACAACAATCATTATTCTCGGCTCAGTCAATGGCTCAATGTCTCAGAATGAACGGAAAGACAGACAGCAAAGTTCAAATACAACAACATAATGTTGAAAATCCAAAAGCAAACAAATGTAAATCTGCAGTCGAGTGAAGTGCTGTATCAACACTATTTCCAGAATCAGTACTAGGTCGTTAAGATTATCTAAAAGTGGGTTAGAAACTTCTCATTGCTTCTGTCTTGTAAACGTTTGTTTTAACTAAAAAAAAAAAAAATTGGTATACATAATTCCAAAATATTAAACAAATAATATGCTATACAATAAATCATTATCAAATACAACAAGCATGCATTAATTTCAGAAATCCCTAAATAAATTAGAATAATTCTGTCCTGTTACTGTGGAATATGAAGAGGTGGACAGTTCTTATTTCTTTCAGTCAGTCAGCAAATGTTTGCCATGCCTAGAGTTATCATTATCAGTCAGTCAGCAAATGTTTGCCATGCCTAGAGTTATCAGTCGGCAAATGTTTGCCATGCCTAGAGTTATCAGTCAGTCACATCATTTTTTGAAAGAATCTCATCACAATTCTGTTCTTCTGCTTCACCAAACTGACGCACATATACGACATCCTTGCTTTTACTCATGGTTTTTTCACCAACAGCATCTTTATGAAGCGACTGACTGTACATGGAAAAAGGTTCTTCAGATTCCTCATAATTCTGACAAGAGGCAGCACCGACATTTAACGAAGATGGCACATTTTTTTCAAGAGAACTTTTTTCAGGTTTGGTCAAGGGCATGGAATCCTTTTTGCCCTCTTGTGTTGCAGAAGTTGTTGCCTGCACAGCTGACTGACTGTTGCTATCGAAACTTTCTTTCAAAATGTTTTCCCTTTTATGTGCCGACATTTCTGATTCCCACAACATAGAACTTTTGTCATTATTTTCTAAGGTTTCCCCTTTGATTTCCCCAAGAGCTAGGTTGTCTTTAATTTCAGCTGCCTCGTCTGTCACTTTAGAGAAATAGTGATCAATCGTTTTTTGACCCCACATGGACTTGAACTTGCATTTATTTTTAAATTTCTTTTTTTTATGCCCAGTTTTCAAAGCGTTTGCTCCCTTATTTCCAGAGAAAAATCCAAACTGCCTGGGCTCCCCTGCCTTGCTGGTACCAGGACTGGTCAAATTTTTATTCAGTTCCATTTTCTCAGGAATACCTTCATGAGCTTTCGCTTTTCTGGGATTGCCCATTACTGTAAGTTTAGCTTTCTTCTTTTGAGATTTATCCTTAGACACTAGTTTTAGTTTCAGTTTGTGAGACTTGTCCTTTAAAGCACTTCCAAGTTTTCTCCTTTTAGAAACTACTCTTGATGAATTCCTAAAATTAACTGATTCTAAATTGTCAGTTGATGTACATCCACCTCTGTGAAAGATGTCTAGGTTTTTAGAAGCAGTGGATTTTTCATCATTTATAAATCTATTACCTATACTTTTCCCGTTGTGTAGATTTTTCAAGTTCAAAGAGCCAGATTGCAAGCTATATTTGAGATCAATTCTTTCAAGAATCACTTTACAATTTACAAATCTAGAATTTACATGAGAACTGAGGGAAATGTCATCATCATTATCACAAGACAGAATGTCTACAAAGTCATCTATGTCGTCTTTGCTGATGACAACTATATCTTCGTTCTTGAACGCAGTGTCTGAAGTCGAGGGGAGGCTGGCCTGCAAGAAATGGAAATAAAATGCTGATGACTAAAAAAAAACTGAAAAGAGAAAGGAGAAAAGTGGATACAGTCTATATTTAAAGATACGTTGCATGTGAAATAATAAATGGGAGACTAAGAACAAAATTTGGCACTGTTTTGCTCTGAACTCAATTTTCACTAAAAATAAAAATAACAACCTCATGGTTATGACAATAGGTTAGATCTAGCATTATGCTGCTGATTTCTGATGTGCACACTGTCAAGTCTAAGTCATACATCTTCCTTTGAAGTCTTTTTCCTATTCAATTCTCCCTCCTGAGTGAAAGAAGTCAACAAAACATTTCTAAATCATATATCGGCTATTATCTCTGAAAGGGACTTCTAGAGTTAAAAGAAAGAAAGAGAAAGAAAGGGATGTTTTGAGAGCTTCTCTGTGATAAAGTCAATGATGTAAATTGTTCTTTTCTTATCAAATATCTTTTTACCTTCTTAGTCTTTCCAGACCTGGGTTGAAAAAGATCATTTCTTCTTTTACCACTAGCACACCCCCCAAACACAAACACACACACACACACTAAACTAACAAAAA
>JBDFRD010344190.1:0-10157 GCA_039654405.1 Bullina lineata | reverse complement strand
AAGAAGAAGAAGAAGAAGAAGAAGAAGAAGAAGAAGAAGAAGAAGAAGAAGAAGAAGAAGAAGAAGAAGGAGAAGAAAAAGAAGAGAGGACAGAATGAAGAACAAGAATAAGAGAGGAAAAGGAAAAAGATAGAAGGAAGAGCATGAGAAAGCATGAAACAGATAAAGAAAAAGGGAGATCTCTTACTGCAATTACAAACATTCAGCTTAGTATCCATATATAAGACAAAGCAGAAATGTCGTAGCGCACTAAACTCCGATTTATTGGAAGAAAGGGAATTGATCTTGCCTTAGAAAGTGACTATCTGTCTATCAGCAATAGTCACTTCTCATGGATGACTCCTGTCAGCTATCGATTTCAGGGGGAGCGTCTTGCATCAATCCCGGCCGTGTTGTATGCCTCGGCGTTACGCTATTGAACTAATTAGAAATCGATACAGGGGGATGTAGCGTTCTGAAACAACATCATTTACAAAAATGATTTTGGTCTTTCCCGCTGTTCGTTCTCTTCTAACCCCACCCCCTTTTTTAAGCCTATTCATTCATAATTACAATTTACAATAGCAGCTGCCTCGATTACGTTAAATACATTGAAGCCTCCGGGCTGAAAGAGAGTAATTGAAATATTTTGCGGCTGAAATGACAACGTTGTGTCATCTTCAGGAGTAGACATCGTGTTTGTAGAAGTGAAACCATGCTCCAGTGAGCTTTGATGAACTTTCTTCGAAGGAGAATATGAGAATTGAAAAACAAAGCCCTTACAAACACACACACAAACGGAGATTAAAAAAAAGCGCCGTAGAGCTAGTAAACATTTCTGTCAGATTCATGCTTGGTTGGAGAACTCTGCGAAAGACGAGAAGTAATTAAAGCATTATCGATTCCGTGTCCAACATATCGAAGTCAAGTTGTCTTCTGGAAATGAGGGAAAAACAGAAAAGGAAAACAAAAGCTGTGTAACTTCAGATAAATCTAATACTCGGTTGTGGAAATCTCAGAAGTTTTACTTACACTCGGGTGAGAACAAAAGAAGGGTTATGTACGTACTCGGCAGTTGGGGTTGAGAAGAACATCCTTGTAACACTTTAAAAATCGTTTAATTTATTCAATGAAGGTGTTTTATTACAAAATGTCCCCCTCCCTCCCCCTCCCTCCCTCCTCCTCCTCCTCCTCCTCTCTCTCTCTGCGTGTCCATATCCACTTCTCTGTGTCTCCCTTAGCCATCTTTCTATCTCTTTATCATCGACCTGTCTCTCTTTCATTTGGAATAATCTCTTTTGGAACCTCTATCGCAGACCCCTTCCTTTTTCATCCTGCCTTCTTTCTTTCTCTCCCTCTGTTTTCTCTCTTCTCTCATTCCCTCTGTCTCTGTCCTTATTTGCCTTCTTTCCTGTTCTCCCTCTCTCTTTCCTCTCCTCTCACTCCCTCTGCCCCTGTCCTTATTTGCTTTCTTTCCTTTTCTCCCTCTCTCTTCCCTCCCCCCTCACTCCCTCTGTTTGTGCCCTTATCTCTATCTGCTTATTTTAAATGAGCCAGTCTCCGGTCCTCCACCTCTCGGCCGTCATGGACACTTATGCATCCCACCTCTTGTGTCCTCTGTCCGTATCTCGCACTTTCTGTAATAGACTCAGTCTGTCTTCCTGTCTCTGTGTATTTGCACTGAATTTATCTCACGGTTTTTTACCACCAGCCTCCTCCTTTTTTTCTTTGTTAACTCTTTTTTTTGTTCTTTCGCTTATGCGCCGCTTCAAAGCAAGAACAATTATTGAAAAACAGCTTTAAGTAGTCTACAATTTTTATCGTCAAAAATCGAGAGGGATTCTTGTAAACGTTCTTATAATTGTACTCATATAAAAAATAAAGCGTTATTTTTTTTTGCTATGGTTTGATCCTCAAATTGTAGCGTCTCTTTTGGGGATTTAAGGAAACGCCATGGTTAGTTCCGCCATGTGCGCCATGCTCAATGTGAAATAAAGAAAATCAATTGTGTGCAGGTTCGATGAAAACAGTATTGAAGGGGAAGACGGGCATTGGCGTGTTAAACATGTTAGATTCTTCGCACGTAAAACAAAATGCCCACTTGTTTAAAAAACCGAGTCATGAAACCGTAGTTTGCAATGGAAATAGCTCTTGGTCCATGATAAAAGCCGTAAACATACAGCTGACAGCTCTAAAATTCGCCCCCCTGTTTTGAAGACTCACCATGGGCTAGATTGATGTTCCCTCTGAAGTGAGAACGACGGCACAAAAATAAATCCGCCCTACGTCCTTGTCCAATGCCTCTATTCCTCATCAATTTCTCGTCGCCTGTGACATGCTACATCCACCCGATGACCTGATTTCCCCTTTGTCTTCCCCTCACTGCGCCGGAACGTCGTTGCCAGAGGATGCTGAAGCGTTCTTGGATAACGAGGGATAGGCCTAGTTCATTACGCTACATTGCAGATTCTTTAGGGACTCACCAAAGACCTGAGGTCTTTTGCTGGCGTCAGTCTAAAGGATTCCTAGAGGTACCGAAGAAAGTTATCTGAAATCATCCCTGTTTTCATCAGTAGTAGCACCCCCTTTTTTAGTTCCTTTGAGATACAATTCCCCATTATGCGTTTCCTTTGTGGCCACGTTTTGCTCATCTTTCTAAGAGCCAAGATCTTAAATTGATGCAAGGAAAGACATCCAATCTGCAATCGCCTCTGTCTCTACGACATGCAAACGGAACAAAGAAACTAAATATAAAAATAAAGACCGAAAATCTAAAATATGACAACCAAAAATGAATAATAACATTAAAAAAAGAATACGCTAGTTTGCAGACAGCCTGATAGACAAAAATACAAGACAAAAAGGGAAAAAGCGTCAGACTAGATGGAAATCAAAACCGAGAAATACGAGCTCAAAGGAGAATGACGAGGTCAAAACAAAGCAAACAACAGGGACGCAAATAAAACAGTTGTTCAGAATGCGCCACCAGTTGTTGTGTTTTCTGCTGTATCATTTTAAATTTAGATATTGACGTTGCAACAAAGCACGAGGGATCGGATACACCACCTTTTTTTTTGCGGTATCATTTTAAATTTAGAGACGGGCGTTGCAACAAAGCACGGGGAAACAGTTCGATTGAAATAATAAGCTCAAGTTACAACATGCGTGACAATCTGTGAGGACTTTCGCAACAAAGAAATTTTGCGCCAAAGCACCATCACACCCTCTTGTCTAGATTTCACACTTCCAACTAAAAAGAACTGCTGACTTGAGACTCAGGGCGTTTTTTGTAACACCGCTGCAAGATATTAATAAAACTTTGGAAATACGGATTCATAGTCTTGTTATGAATGTGACTGGCCTTTTGGAGTACTTTGTATATTCTCTGTTAGATTCTAGATCTATAGAAAATCGTAAACTTGTGTCTGTCAGGAAAATATTCGCGAAACCATTTTCGGCTTTATGTTTTGAGAAGACAATAATACACCAAATCATTGTAGTAAATAAAATGAATGACCAATGCAATGAACACTCATGGCATTGATTCGTTCTTTGTTTACTTCCGGAAATTGTGCTGTGCTCGACTAAAAATATTCGAAGCTTTCATGATTGTAATGTGTGTTCTGAAAAGTTCATGATTGTAATGTGTGTTCTGAAAGTTCATGATTGTAATGTGTGTTCTAAAGAGTTCATGACTGTAAATGTGTGTTCTAAAAAGTTCATGATTGTAAATGTGTGTTCTAAAAAGTTCATGATTGTAATGTGTGTTCTAAAAAGTTCATGATTGTAATGTGTGTTCTAAATGTCCACGGTGCGCCCCCCCCCCCAATAAAAAAGAAGGAAATCTGGGTCGAATATTGAATGTAAATCAAAATGTTCAACAATGGACAGTGCAACATTTTTCATACAATGGATGTGGATGTGGATGTGGTGTTCAAATACAATATATTTCATACATACACAAGTTCAAGCAGCATTATTTACAGACGTATTTGGATTAATAATCATATGTGAGTACTGTAAGGCTTAGTGTATTACTGAATTGTATCTTTTCTAGCCTGTCTTCTGATTACCAATCGATTAACGTAATAGGCCTAATAATTTATCAATATCAACAATGATTTTGTCCCACACATTGTTCTTCATGCTTTCAAACAGTCATGTTGATATTGATCTCAGGCACCCATTTTTATATGGAAAGCCAACACGAGGACATTTTCAGATGATTAGTCTGTCACATTAATTTTTTCAACGTGTTATGTTAGAACGTACCTCTGCAATAGTACATCTAGAATCTAGATCTATATTATAATCGCCGGCCTCGCACGTCGCCGAAGGAAGGCTTGAATGTAGAAACGGTAGATGGAAAATTCGGCAAACCAGTTTAACGCGAGAAACTTCTGCTCTTGCAGAAAGAATAAAGATAGTAGATATACATGTATAACGATGTACTCATCGACAGATTGGGCAGGTTTGTGCCATGCCATTCTTTCTCGCCCCGAATCACCAGTCTGGGTACTTACTCCTGCGTTGAGGGTTAGGGAATATCGAAGCAGAACTTTATACAACTTAGCTCGAAGTTTGAGTTGTTTAGAATATACACTGTGACTACTGGTACAAATTGACATGGATTTTTCTTTCAAAAGCATGGAAATGTGTTGAAAGTTCAAACCCACTGGGATCCATGTCCATGTCCGTAGAGTATAGGCTAAGACTTTTCATTTGAATTTCTTTTCTCCCGGTTTTCTTAGCTTAGAAGATCCCTCCCAAGAAAAAGTGGTTCAACACATTGTATACCACTATTTATATCGGGTTATATTTCCTGCGAAGATTTCGTTGGACTCTGATTTTTCCGTATCCCGCCTTGAGGCCGATTCGTCAATACATTCCAACGTATTGAGTAATTTTCTTAGCTCTTCTATGGACATAGCTAAGTAAACCGAAACAGTATCGTACCTTAGAAAAAGAGGTTAATACCTTCGTAATATATCCTGCTTATGTAGTACGCCCTTCCCACCCACCCACAAACACGGTACACGTGCCCTGAACATATTGGAGAGCCTGCAAACTCGAAATTAGGCCACAGGCAGATCATCATTCCAAGGCGCCCTCTGCCCAAATCAGATAGCAGGGGCAGTAATGGGCTTCCACCTCTCGAGGCGCGTGTCTATTGAATCAAAGCAACTTCCGGTGTTTGCTTGATACCATTTGGGACCCAGGCTTCCACAAAAACATGTTCAGAAGGACGAGTATGCAATCAATAGGGCCACCGGCAGCAATTGGGTTTCCCACTGGTTTGGTTGGCCTTATGAAATTTGATTTGGGGGATAGAATGACGGGTTCGGACAGCAGGGCACGACTGGTCCAGGACATTTTATCCCCTTTCTCGTATCCCTTTATGAGACCGACGGTCCAAAAGATTCGTCTGTTGCGGCTGGGGGTGAGATGGATATGGACTGGGCAAGAAGGGACCACCACTTTCTCTTCTCGTTCGCAGGGTGTCTCGCAGATTAATACTTCTCCAGAAACCCTAGTCAGATCTGCTTATCCGTCTTTCAAGAAAAGAGAAACGTGACGAAGAGGATTTTTTGCAAGTAAAAGTCTGGAATAATACCGACTGAGATGTTAATCCGATTCCACCCTTAAAGCTTACGTATTTCTATAACAAGATCAGAGGGTGGTTTTATTCGTATCATGAAAGACTCAGTGTAGTTCACCCAAGCCCTTTTCAATTCATACTGACACGACCTTAAATAACGTTACTCAATGCGTACTGCTACGGTGCCTTGTCCAAACAGTACTTCAATAATGAAGGGCGTGTCTATGCAAGCTTTGCTCATGTTATGTCTGCTCCTCTCGGACTTCCTTGCTTTTCATCTCTTCACTCTCCCCGTCTCTACCATCCGTGTTGAAGATTCGGCATCTAGATTTCTGTCGAAGTACTTGAATGAAAGAGTGAGAAATGGTAAAAATAAATGTTAACCGGCAGATTCTAAGTCAGATCTACTATAAACCGGCGAAAGCTCTGCATTTTTTTTTTCAAGTTGACAATTCTTCGACGGTTCTGATTGGAACAGGAAAAAGTTATTTTGGCATCGCGAAATTAAGTTTCTATTTTGAGAACCAAAATGTGAAAATGTTCCCAATTTTGTTGCGACGTCTGATGATATATATCTTCTCGTCAAGGTTATTTTCCATGAATTGTAGCTCAGAAATCTTACTTGTGTTAACATACCTTCTAACACGTGTAAACCTTTGGTAACCGATACAGTTAATATTCTCAGGAAATCACTAGCTGTCAAACTTTCAGAGAGAAAATAAAACACATAACAAAGAGTTTCGTTGAATTAATGAAGGAAGTTTTCTCGCAAAGAACTGACTGAAGTAGGTTATTTTACGTCGGTTTTCAAGTCCTGGAAGGTGACAGGTCTGATATCGCCGACGGAACTTTTTGCAAAGAATGTTTTCAACCTCTCTCTTTATCCTTATTCGCTTCTTTCTCTTTCTCTCCTCCCTCTCCATCCATCAGTCTGTTCGACCCCCCTCTCTCTCCTTGTTCACTTCTGTCGTACCCCTCTCTCACCTTATGCGCTTCTCTTGCCCCTCTTTCTCTCCTTGTCCACTTATTTAGCCCCCCTTCTCTCTCCTTATCCGCTTATTTCTCTCCCTCTCTTTGTATCCACTGCTCATTCTGTTCCACCCCCTCTCTCTCCTTGTTCACTTCTCACGTACTCCTCTCGCACCTTATACGCTTCTCTTGCCCCCTCTTTCTCCCCTTGTCCACTTATTTCTCTCCCTCTCTTTGTATCCACTGCTCATTCACTCTGCCATGGACCTGCATGGAAAGCACAGACAGAAGGAAAACAAAGGAACATAGAGAAAGCACGTTCCGTGCACGCACTTTCCAAACCTCTACTACAGCCTTAACCTGAAGAGCAAAGAGCATTGACATAGATCCATTCTTTCATCTTTGGGTTGTCCGCCTCCTGGGGGAAAGGGGAAAGGGAGGGAGGGGGGAGGGGGACAGGAGATTCATTGACCTAGAGACCGAGAAATTGTGTTGAGCTCCAGTCGGGCTGATTACTGTCAACTGGACAATAGCTGTGAAGTTTGTCTCATCCCCCTTCCTTCAACTACCGCCTACTGACTCTCCTCCTTCCTTTCACAAAACAATTACCTCACTTCTTCTTTCATTACTCCGTGGCACCCCGCATTATCTGATGTACAATGACTAGATTCAGTACCCATTGTCACAGGTGTCTGAATGCGGGAATAGACTTACAGTATTCTGACCATGGTATTAGTTTGCTTACAAACACTAACAGAATATGGGTAGCTTATAACGAACATATTATGAGTAGGATACTGTTTTATTCTTCAATAAATGACGGTATAGAGTGAAAGTGTAATTTGAATGCAACACCCCTCTCCATTTTATTTTCCTAAACGTGTTGCGATGGGTGAATGGTTAAAGCGTTGGACTCCCAATCCGACGGTTAGGTTTCGAATCTCGATGGAGAATGAACTGTCTCCTTGGGAAAGACGTTTTGAACGCATTTTCCATCTCCCCATCCAAGTCCACGTACGAACTGGGTGGGTATCCAGCGTTTTCTGTTGGATCAATAAAAATGCGACTGTTAGTCTTGTCTGGGACGTGATATAATATCATCTGTTCCGCGACTGATAAACTTTCGCTCTTCGCGTCTTGTAGACCTTAAAAGAACCTTACTTCAATCACCACGTCCTCCTCACTAATCGTTAAACGTCGTCACATGAAATGTAGAAATCATAACTATACAGCTCTCACTTTTCAATGTTTTGTTGTTTTTCTATCTCTGGAGTATATTTTTTTGAGATATAATTTTTATCTTTGCCCTTAAGTGCTTAAGCTACTGGAGTCTGTATCAAATAAGTCTTAGATATTCTTGTTTCCGGTGTTTGTTTCATTGTAGGACTGAGTCTTCATCCATTGCTTATTATTTGGTCTCTCTCCCAACGTTTCTTATCTCTGCGTTTTTGCCATGACATTGCGTTGTTTCACAATAAAAATGTTAGTTAATCAAGTTCTCTTTTGCATCTGCAGCCTCTAAATATTGTACTCTTTATAGCCTCATCATTCTACCCCTACCCGTTGAAAGCCCATGTATATTTTATGCTCCCTCAACACCACCCCCCCCCCAAAAAAAAAAAGAAAAACAACAACAAAAATCTGGACTCCATTTCTTACTCGTTTCCTCTATGTCCTGCTGCTCTTCATTTATTACTCTTCTTAGTACCTGAGTCCCTCTATTTCTTACCTCCTGCTTTTCTTTAGTCCCTCTGTCTCTTAAACCCATCTTTCTCTAGCATCTCTAAATATCGCAGCACCATGTCTCTGTTTATCTTTATCTATTCTCTCTCTTTCTCCCCCTCTCTCTTTTTCCCCCTCTCTCCCCTCTGTTTAATTTCGTTGCCTGCAAATTCTGCATGTATTTATTCAAGGAAAGCAATTTGCACTTCTCCTTGCTGCAAGCCTGACGGGAGATGAGTGAGCGGGCATAATATTTAGGGTGTGACGCCTTAAGTTATGGCTGCACCCACCTGAACCCTGTATAGGACGCAGTATTTAACCTACAACTACTGAATAATAACCTCATACATCATGTTTGTTGTGACCAATGGATCTAATGAAGAAGTGCTTAGAAAAGAACAAAGGAAAATAAGGTTCAAAGAGAAGATGGAAGGGTGGAACTACAGGGTTCATTGATGAGGAAATATTAGAACACTTTTTCTTTGTAATGTCTTTTGTAATTGGCAGGGCTTTTACATTAACAATCGAAGTTCGAAGACGCCCGGGCGTGCACATAACTTTTGAGGAAGGAAATGACAAAATAAAAACAAACATGCCTCATTAGAGAAAATAAATGTTGAAATATTGACCGGGGCAGGGTTTGACTATTATTACTGGGATTGACTAAACACGGTACGATAATCCAGGGTGAAATTGCCAGAAGGCAAGAAGAACAAGGTTAACTGACAAAACGTAGTACAAAGCTTAATCCAAAATGCGGATTGAAAATAGTATGGTGATTGGGAACGTCCTTGGTACCGGTAAAGTACATCATACTCTCTATGTTTGAATGGAATGCATAAATTAATATCTGTGCAATTATTGGAAGCGATTATCAACAAGTAAGTGATGCGAATATCCCTCAAAAGGGATTACAAATATTAGTAGCTTGCAAAATGTCAGATCGTTAGTTTTAGCTTAAGAACCCAATCAATGTGACCAAGACTTAAAAAAAGATCAAGATAAAAGTAGCCCCTTAACCATGAAAGGTCCAACAGCGCCAGTTTTAGACAAGAGCAAATGATTTACACGGAACCAGAGAGATTGCTCATTGAAACAGATCCGAAGGACGTTTGGTCATACCCTTGTAGGTCTCAGTAATATATAATATCTGTACACTCGTCATTCGTTAATTCCATCGTCATTGAGTCATTGCAAATACGCGCAAACTCAAAGCGAAATTGAAAAAAAAACATAGAAGATGTGAGAGGATATCAGACATGGATCGTGTAATTCATTTGTAACTGCATTCATTTGCTGCACATTGAAAGACTCGTGTTGACACGTGTGTGTATTTTTATCTCTCCTGTTCTCATCACTTCTCCATCTCCTACACAGAACAAATATCCTGTATTCTTGTCCCCCCATTTTAATGCCTTTAAAGTATAAAATGTATACAAATAAAAGGCAAACAGAAGAAACATGTTTATGTAAAAGGGAAATGCTTTCTGATTCTGCTTGAAGCTCGCTTTTTGACGTATGCTTGATTGTAATTTTTTTAAATTTGCAGATGCAGGGAAAGCAATTGAGGAAATGGATTATTGGGCTGTCGATTTCTGAGTTCAGAGATAGACGCACATGCATTGAAATAGAAATAGATAGAGAGATAGAGATAGACGTATAGATATATATTTCAGATAAATAGATAAATATATAGATAGATAGACAGATAGTCAGATAGACAGATAGACAGATAGACAGACAGATAGATAGATAGACAGATAGATAGATAGATAGATAATCAGATAGACAGATAGACAGATAGATAGATTGTCAGACAGATAGATAAATAGATAGATAGATAGATAGATAGATAGATAGATAGATAGATAGATAGATAGATAGATAG
>JBDFRD010344080.1:0-10160 GCA_039654405.1 Bullina lineata | reverse complement strand
CCCCCCCCCCCCCCCCCCCCCCCCCCCCCCCCCCCCCCCCCCCCCCCCCCCCCCCCCCCCCCCCCCCCCTACAAACAGACACAGAAAGAGAGAGTTAAAAATAGCTGATTAGTAAAACAGCAGTTCACTTTTTCCCAAGGCTTGTTTTTCTTTATGAAAGAAATAATATCAGCTTCACTGCTGATGCAACACAATTATATTACAAGCTGGCTTCACACTTCTTGGTTTCATATACTTACTTTTCTACGTCTTCATCTGTGATATCTTCAAGAAATTGCCCAACAAGATTCAAAGCTTCTTCGATACGACTCAGATCCAACTGGCTGAAGAGAGCAACGCTTCCACTAGATGTGTCAAAACCAATATATTCACCAGACAAAATCAGATCAATGAGGCGTTCAGTGTAGTCTGTCATGTCAATCCAGTCCTTTTCCACATCATATGTGACAGAGGTAGAGAAGTTTAAAATGTTCTCCATCTGTAATAGTTCATCCAAAAATGATTAAAATAATTTAATCAACAAGATCAGCACTCTCTTTGCTGTAAGTATTTCTAAATATAATTGTTCAATAGTTTGAGCTATGACAATTACTGCTTTTAACTTACCAGCTATTGCAAAAATTAAAATAATGTTTCGGTTATTAAAAAAAATTTTGAAAATCCCCCAAAAAGTCTAACATGCCTTTTCATTTTTTTCTCTTTACAGAAAAGAACAATACACATTTTTAGAGGTATGACATAAATCACAGAAAAATATTTCTCAAAAATGTATTCCATTAAAACAATCATTGTAAATGATTACAAGTCATATTATTTAATCTGTTTAAATCAGGCTAGTACACATGTCAGTAAATTAGATAACTCGAAGCAACTTTAAAGATTTCATACCTCTATGATCATGTTTTCCATATCTGGAACAACCCGTGACAAGTCATCAATGATCTCTGTCCAATCGGTGTTACAGATTAAAGTGTTCATTTCAGACACTGGTACTTCAGGCGGAAATTGCAGCTTGTCAATGTAGTTTCCAGTGCAGAAGGTATCCAGTGGGTCCGATGACGAGATTAAGTTGTACACCTGCATGGATAATTGCAGTTCACTCCTCAGTACCTACCAAGTATTAAACTTTACCACTCTCAAGATCAACTATGATGCTGCACATTCCTTAATACAAGACCAACTATGATGCCACACTGTCCTTTACATAACATCATATCCAAATTATCAAAAGCATTATCCAACAAACACAGGCGATAAACATTTTCAACTCCTATTCAGATTTTTTTTCTGCACATCCCTTTAAAAAAATAACACAAAAAAAAAAGAAACAAAACTTAACACTGTGAGAAATTACACCATGAACTCTGCAAAAGTTTTTGATGAAATCTCAACAATTTTTGTATCAATAAAGCAATAATACTCACAGCATCCATGTCATTTTGAAAAACACTGTTCAGGCCTTGAACAATTTCCGGAAGATAAGAAGTCACCAAGTTGGCAAGCTTGATAAGTGGAGAATCCTTTGAATACAAGCCTAATGCAGAGGAAAAGAGATGAAAGTATTAAAATATTTTTTTCTTAAATACTCTATGCCTACTGATTCTTTAGATATGGTTGCACAATTTTTTCCTCTCCCTCCCTCCCCAACCAGTGCATTTTGCAGGGGAAGTATACTAACAAGTAACGTTAATTCAAGGAGGTAATATTGTAGTCTCAGTATTCTGCTTCAGAGAGCATCTGTTGACTGTCTATGCCTCAGAGACTGAGGCATTGTGCACCAAGTTATTTGAAACAACTGACTATTGTCCATAAATTTAAACTGTTCCTGTCTGATCAAACCTTAACATGGGAATGTCACTTGTGAGGAATATTTTGATCCAAAAATGTATTTGGAACTTATTTTTCCAGTATGGTAGTTTTAATGAAAAGAATTACTCACACTTCAATATAATTTTACTTACTGTTGACATCATTCAGTGTGTCATAGACCATCTTCATCAGTCTGCTCAACATGTGAACCCATGGACCCAGGTCATTTGATATTGGGGAGCTTGCCAGGTTTTGGCCAAGTGCTTCAAACATGCCCACAATACTACAGAGAAAAGAATGATGAAAAGGTATTTGAAAAAATGGACATTTCATAGCTTTGAAGAAAATACAGGAAGACGCAAGAAAATGGTTGGCCGATAAAGAAGACAATTATAAAAAGTACACAGTTCAACCAGAAGTCTTTGTAAACTCATAGCCTAGGAATAGGGGTCCCTCATAAGAAAAAAGCACACATAAACACTCCTTTTTTAAAAAATATACATATATTTAAGCACAAATATGCATTAAAAAACAAAAAAAATCTTGTATACCCTTTAGAGAGGAAATCCTCATTAAGCAAGTCTGTGATTGGTTCCCATCCACGTTCATTCATATCAGTGGACATGCTAGACATCTTATCAATAATGCCCTCCCATGTACAATCATCATAGAGGTAGTCATTGATGGCTTTTGTGAAGCGGTTATACTTATAGTACAGCTGGGTCAGGTTGACATTGTCTGGGAAAAACTCTCCCTCATACAATGCTTCAATTGCTGCGACAGTACTGTTAATCTGGGAATAGAAATAGGGACAGATCTGAAATGAATATTCACCAAGAGATGCTTCTGAATTTATCTATTCTTAAATAATTGTTTGGGGTTGTTTTGTTTTTTAAGACTACATATGGAAAACAATATTCCTTAATTTTCATTTTTCCTTATAACATACCAATCAGGTAAATTTTTCTTTTTTTTTTTTTGCAAGCAAAGTCCACGGTATTTTCAATAAATAAATTCATGAAGAATAGTTTGTATATATAGGTGAAATACAAAGAGAAACTTAATATTTAATGAATATATACAATTTTTTTGTGCTTCCCACTTCTTCATATTTTTTACTATTATTTTACTGCATCAGCTCTTTCTTGATCATCCAATTTATCTAGTAATGGATATTAAAAAGATTTGAAAGAACATTTAGATGAAAGAGAACTCACCAAATTGCTTATCTCTTTCATACCAACATTGTCTCCAAGACTACCGAGGGCTGTGATTGCGTCTCCAGTACAGAAAGAGTCATAAATGCTCTGATACACATCTGCAGGCACCTTGGGCTGAATGCTTTCCACAACCAGCCGACACGACGTCTCATAACTGCTAGCTTTAGTCAACAAATCCTGACAAAATCGAGCACAGAAAAGAAATGGATGAGGATTTGATTGAAATTGTGAAGACAGCATTGGCAGTCCGTGAATATTATAAAAGATTTATTACATTAAAACAGCAAAATGGTTCTTTAAAAGAAGACAGATCAATTTTAACAGTCACAGCAATAATATCAAATCTTCCAAAAGGATTTGATAAGTAGATTTAGGCCCTTTTTCAACAGAAACCCATAAAACTAAACAAACGTTTTACATTGTCTCTACCAGTTTCAAAAGCAGCGATTTGCACTGAATTTACCACATCTAAAACATTTCAAGAACACGCTACACTCATGCTGTTGTTTTATCGTCAATAAAAATCACAGTGATTCTGAGTGATAGTTTTAGCATTTCTTTCTTTGAATCTGCTCAGTGTCACCAATGTCCTCACAGACACCCTATTCTCATGGAAATACTTGTTTTTCCTTATAAATAAAGTTCACCTACCCCTAATACTTTGGAATCCACCATGGCCTCTAGTAGAGCTTGAGCCACCACTGGGCTATACTGGAATACTCGATTCATTTCTTTTTGAAAGTCTGAGTTGGTTTCAAAGAGCTTGTTCAACTCACATCTCAAGACTGCAGAAAAGAAAATACCGTTTGATATTAGAAATCATTCATTAAGTAACATTAATCAGTTTCCCCTACCTGATTCAGTTAAGAGTAAATGATGTTTCAGTTTTATGATTTGCATTTACAGTTATGCTGTAAGAGCACGAGCTAAAGCATTATACGCACAGTCATTTTTCAAGGCTCTCATCTCTTGAAGAGGACATTTTCTTCTTATTAATGCTTTTCTTGTTCTGTACAATGATTAATGAATTAAATTACAAATGATTCTTCATAAATTTTCTATAAATTAGAACTGTAAGATCCTCCTATTCAAATTATTAGTGCTCACATTTAAGCAGCAATTACCTCTTATATATGCCAAACATTAAAAAGAAAAATTCAAGAAAAAAATGTTCTGACAACTCACTTCTAAAGTTCACAGAATTGTTACACTTTTTTTCTATTGTTAATGTGCCTTCTTTCTTTTTTTTTTCCTCAACTAGGCAAACTTTTTCATTCACCTCGTTAATTTGAAGCATGGATCTCACTTTCCAGCGAACCAATAAAGCACAACAAAAACCATGAGGAGTAAAAAATAAATGAAAAGAACACCAAGTACCCCTTCCCTTCCCTGTTAAAAAAACCCAAATAACATATTCCCTTTCTTTACCGATGGACTTCTCTGTGAAAATGGACATCATATCCAGGATATGCTCAACAACGCGGGCCATGTTCATGATTATGGGCCTTTCAGGCATTTCTTCCAGCATAGCTTGTAAGGAATTTGTGATGCCAAGTATCGCGCTGTTCATTGGAGAAAATAAACAAGGAAAAAAGAAAGTTGAATTTTATTTAAAAAAAAACAAAACACATGAAAACAAATCTCTGTCCTAATCTTCATAATTATTTAGTGTTATTCAATATTCCCTTCATTCTACTTTAGGCACATGCTATTAAGATAATATTTTCCTGCCACACTGTCCATGAAATTAAGCTCTAGATCTATATCTAGTTAAAACTTTTTTCTCTACTTTTCAATTCAAGTTATGAAAAGAATGGATCTCAACAAAAAAAAAAACAAACAAAAAAATCACATCTTACCATTGTCATTTGTATGTAATTATTTTTATGCTTTAAATCTCAAATCTTTTTCTTTTGTATTCTGTTACAAACTCAAATCCAAGAACTGCACCAGATCTGCATGAGAAACGTACCTTTCTGGTAGAGCACCATTTGTAATTATTGTATCATAGAGTCTGATCCAGTCCACAGATGACAAGAATTTCAGAACTGCAACCGCTTGTTTGCCCTCTTCCCCATTCATCATGTTCTCCACATTTTTTGTTAAGTCTATCATGGGTTCAATGAATTCCTGAAAAATTACAATGGAAAATATTTAAGCCTTTTAAATCAGGAACATTTTTTCACACCCTGTGTCTTCAAATACCGATTACAAGAATTAACTGCAAGACACAACAATCTTATTTTTTCTAAACCTTCACATACTAAAATTCATACTTTTATACACCTTTGCAATAATTAGTCAGCTACCACTGCAATGTAACTAGCTCGGTTTGTGTGTCAGTATTTAAAAGCTTATGTTCGTGTCACAACTTAAAACCAGACAAGTTGACACATTTCTACTACATCACACATAACAATATAAATATCTCAAATTATATATCATCGATCAAATTGACCCACTTGTTCAACTCCTCTACAAAAATTTCAATTTTAAGTTTTCAGACTTAATAAGAAAAGGATAGAAAACAGGAGCATGCCATTCATTGTCATCCCTCAAACTCAAATATCAGCAGCTGACACTCATTCAGCTGTCTGCATTGAACATTTTAGCATGCAGAAGGCTGGCATCAGCATACAACCATGGGTGCAAGCATGTCGTGTTCAAAAAGCCTGCAAGCCAAGACATTTTCAGCCATTTACTCTCAAAAAGCCTGCAGACCTGCAGTGGACTACAAGATCGATCAGTTCAGTTGGTGCAAAGAGCCGGCGACAGCTTTCTCGCAAACTCAGTTGGCCGGCATGCCGGCTACATCCGGCACTCTTGCAACCATGCATACAACCAAGTGAGAATCATTCGAGGAAATAAAGATCTCAGTATCCATTCACCTGTGCAGTGCCATTCCAGCCGCCATCCCCAAGTTCCATGAAATTGATTCCCATTTGAACACCATTCTTCACAATAAGCCATGCATCAGACTGGTCTACCTTCAGCTGAATCATCAGGGGTTCTAAGCTGTTGACCATGTCTTGGAGTCTAGATATAGAAAAGAGAGATTACAACTGATATGTCAACTACACTTTCCCTCTTATCCTCAAAGAAGAGAACTAAAATATATTTACATTTGACACACATAAAAATCTACTACTGATACTTTCAGGATGTGTTTAAAACTTGTCACCAGAAAAATGACATAAGAGAATAATTTAGTGAAGTTCTTTATTGATACAGTTCTATAGACAGCTTTGCTTCAGAAGGATACAAAATGTTAAGGTCTTAAAACGAATTAAACAAGGCTTCTTAAAATATAAACAAGCTTTCATGTTAGCCTACAATAAATGTGATCAAATTGAACACTTACACCTAAGCAGTCATGTCAGGATGAGAGAAACCTGACTGCTAAGATTTGATACTAAGTTACAAAGTACTGCTGAAATTTGTTACAAGATTGTGTTCACCACGCCAAAGCATAATAAGAATAACAATAACATTTCAGATGTTTAAGTGATTACTGATTAATGCAAGAAAAGAAAATATCATTTGAAAATTGAAATTTGAAAATCACTGCCAGATTCATGATGAACCCCGAATCTCTAATAGATGATTTTATTGCTAGGTACATACCCTGCAATTCCTGCGCTGAATGAAGAAAACTGGTCAATCCATTTTGGTATATCCCGTATCAAGTCTGAAATGCCTGGAATGCCAACAAAATCTCCAATGACATCAATCAACGACTGGGATGACATGACCACCTCAAACATCTGGGCCACATTATCAAAGATGGTGGCCATGTCTGGGACTCCAAACTTTTGCTTGACCTCCTCAAACAATTTCAGCTGAAAAATTTTGGAGAAGAGAGAATATTGATATTAAATATTAAAGGCACTGAATTCAAACTGTGGATAAAATGAAATTAGTTCATGAGGAACAAATAAAAAAAAGAAACAGCTGAACAGTTTTATAAATGATCAGTAAAGACTAAGAGTAAAAAACTAATGTACCAAGATATTACAATCCATAGTTTCTATGTTTAAACTAGTCCTTTTATAACAATGTTTCATCCTTCATTCAAACAATAAAATAAAAAGGGAAAATGTTTACAAAATAAGAAGTTTATAAGACACAAATTCTTGAGAGACAAATCACAAGATTATTTGTGTCATATTGGAAAGATAATCAATAATTACAATCTGTGTATTATTAGGCCAAAATAAGTTAATCTCAGCTGTTCTCTTCGGTCTACGGCCCTTCATACTACAATTCAAAAGGCCTAATGAAAACTGATTTGGGGGTTGTTTTGCAAAATAAAAAAAAATTACTTCACTACCACGTTACATGAAACCTAAACTTAAGAACTATATAGCAAATACACAATTTGAACAGATTAAGGAGGGTCTGTTTGTTTGTTAAGATCCATAGCATCAATGTTTGTATTGAATCTTGTTTCTCAATTTACAACTCTACAATTTTTACTTTTATTTATTTTTGCAAGAAGCATTTCTAAATAGACTTGCTTACAAATCAGTACCACAGGAGAATCCATTTCAATCTCAGAAAAAAATTCTTCTAAATTCTAAATCATTGAAGGAAACAATACTTGGTGTGTAAGTAAAAAAAACTTACAGCATTTACAACAGCGGTGACATTCAGTTGTCCAATCACTTGGTTGGTTAAACCTTCCACTTGGTCGTCACGTATGTCACAAAGAGCCTTGGATATTTCATTGACATCTGCCCCCTCAGGGAAATTGATATATGATGAGAGCTGCTTGGGATCACAGATAATTTTCCTTAATTCAGGGGTGCCAGTGAGGTTGAGGATCTGAAAACAGTCCATTTTAGAGTCTTTGTGACAAAGGGTAAGACATGATACTGAATAGTATGTCAATATTCGTAAAGAAATAAACGGATGAAAAGTGAAATGATCATAAAATGCTTAAATGTGAAGAATCAATGACGATCCGATTTGCATTTCAGAACCTAGCGTGTGAAAACAAATGTGATGTATACATATTCTTTTTTTTAAATATATAAATAGACCTACTTTAAAAGAAAGAAAATAACCTTTTTCATTTTTTACAGATGTCAATGTAATTGATGATCACATTTAAAACAAGCTTTACTGCCCACTTTCAAAACTGATTCCAAAGTCATATTTTATATTCAATTCGCTACAAAAAAAATTGAAACCATAAATGTAATATAAAAAAGATAACACATACAAATCTTGATATTTGACATACAAAAAAAAAATAACAAACAAAAAATCAATGACTGCCCACCTGAGCTACATTGACCTGTGAATCTAACAAGGCCTGAGCCTGGTTGTCCGTCATGAGAGAAAAATCTTTCACCAAAATCTCCTTCACCTTTTGGGGATCCCTGAAGTAACTCCTCAAATAGACAATGTCATCTGAGGGAGATTATTATTTCAAAATCAAAAATAAATTTGGAAATATTATTATTTTATCTTGAACCTTATGCGCTTAAAACATTTCAGAACAGAAATGGTCGAAAACTTATATAAAAGAAAATAGAAATCTATAGCTTATAAAAACTGGATGATATTTACATGAGTGATGACCTCTTGTCTGGACACAGGCCACAGCTAAAGCTGTCTGTCCAAACAGTAACAACATGTACAAGGTGCGTACTACACTGGTAATAACCAACAGAATCTGTATATTCAGATTTGCGTCATAACCAACATGCCCCTCTAATCATGCTCTAATCAAACTACTGTATTTTGAAACAACGACAATAAATGTGACATATCTTTAACAAAGATCTTTTCTTTGACAGGTCGTGGCGCGTTGGCCAAAAGGTTAGAGCATTCGACTCTTAATCCAAGTGTCCTCAGTTCAACTCCAGGTTAACATGCTGTGTCGTTAGAAAAAAATTACTTTTTCTCTCCCACCAAGGTGTGGATTGGGTACTGCGATATGTTGCCAGGGAAGTAAACCTATGACAGACTAGCGTACTGTCTAGGACATAATGTAAAAATCTTTTGCTCTGCTTCACGCTACCGGCTTTGGCACTATGGGCCTCATATGCCTTTATCTAAGATAAAATCAGGCACAACTATATTTCTCTTAAATTTAAAAATGGCATAGAAGTCTAGACGGAAAGGAAGCCCCAATACAATTTCTACTGAAAACAAAATGTGTATGACCAAGCTAGAAAAAATACAGCAAAAAAAAATCATACTGAGTCCATGCATAAGATCCTTATCTCCAACGACATCATTCAAAGATGTGAGCACAATGACACTTTTGTCGGAGGAGTTCAGCACATCTAAGACATCATTGTCAGAGAGATAGGGTCCCAGTTCTTCAGTCAAGCTGTGAAACCTGGAAATGAATCAGAAACATAAAGAGGTTTTATGATAAAAAATAAGAGCAGCAAATGTCACAGTAGGGGAAGAAATTTACTCGGTGGGTCAAACTAGCTCAAGCCTTAAGAAAATTAATATCATCCATGATTTCTTACTGTCCTTCTTATTTATTATTATACTTCTTTTTCTCTCTTTTCCCATGGAATCTGGACCTGAATCGTCGTATTTGTGAAATTTACAAATCTTTTCTGCAATGATAACATACTCGCGAGTTGTGAGCTCGGCATTTTCCAACTGTGTTTGTGATATGTAGCACTTGTTGTCCAGGTTACAGACGTAGGTCTGCAAGAAAGGCACTCCTCCAACACTGGGCATTGCACGAGGCTGGTAATGACCTGAAAACAAATGAGGGTAGAGATCTACGGTCTGGTTTGATCTCATGACAAATTCATTACATAACAGGCTACATGTATTAGATCTAATGAACAAAAAAAGTGGAGCAAGCCAGGGAACTGCCAGCTCGGAATTTATTTACAGCAAACGTTGCAGATTATCATTAATTAGCCGCAACCGCGGCCACCACCACCACCGCCACCGCCGCCGCCGCCAACTCCACCACCACCGCCACCGCCACCGCCACCGCCACCACCGCCACCACCACCACCACCACCACCACCACCACCACCACCACCACAGCCACCACCACCGCCACCACCACCACCACCACCACCACCGCGAGAAGAAAAAGAAGTAACACATCTATTTTACACACGTCTCAATCATTTACGGAGTCTA
>JBDFRD010343970.1:0-10161 GCA_039654405.1 Bullina lineata | reverse complement strand
CTCTCATCATTTCCTGTGATCCTGTGATAAGGAAATCAGTCTGTAATGGGATTGTTTCTGAGTAAAACATTTCAAAACAATAGAAATATTCGGCCTGAACGACAGTTTTGTTTGAATTTACTCAGAAATGGCAAATTGCTTGTAGCTGGAAATAGGATTTTTAAAGAAAAGGTTATTCATGGAAATTGAAATACCTGAGAAAATAAGGGTACATAATTATGTGTAATGAATATAAAATCAAAACCCAAGCAGTTACTCAGCTATTGGATGTGGACTTCCTGAATTTTATTTTCTTGATTAATTTATGTTCAAAACACAGCCTGTATATGGAGACGGTGCTGATCTGATCAGCTCTGGGCTTAAATTTTTTACTAAATGTCATCGTTCAAAGGAGAAACTGTGGAAAAACTTGAGTATGGGATTATGAGTGTTAAGCATAGGAAGAAGCTTGTTGAACAACGTAGCCAGGGATTTGAACACAAGAAAATTAAAAGCAAATCTAATACATGATGGAGTCCAGCTGTCAGGTATGTTTTCGTAGATAAAAACACGATATTTCTTTGCATGAAAATATCACAAGAACGCAACATTTCTGAGGTTTAACCCTTTCGCTGCCAACTTTCTGTTTAAAAAAAATATTTCTTCCTAGACAAGCGGAAACAATTTTATGAAAAAATCTATTTGAGATTTCTTCTGTTCATTTTACTTTGGAAAAAAGGTGTGTATCGTGTTGATTAATATGAAAAACTTTAAGATTCCACAAAATATAACCACTGACGTTGGCAATGAGTCTCTCCCATTGCATTTAGTTCTTGATGGATTAATTTGGCAGTGAAAGGGTTAATGAGAGTTCCCTGATTTTATTGCTCACTGTTGAGTTTCATCACTCCTGTAAAATATGTAAAATATTTATGTATTATAAATGTATGGTAGATGAAGAACGTTCTAGTTTATATCCCTCAGCCACTTGTCATGTAAACTGTTGCTGAATATGTGCAAAAGGTAACAGGAAAAAGGCAAGCAACTGGTAACATAAGGAAGACGGCTCGCGAAAAAGAGGGACAAAGAAAATGAAATGGAGAAAACTGTTGAAGAAAAATTGAGTCCATGTCCCGTTAGGAACAAATATACATCTTGAAATTAGTGCTGTGCGGGTATGAGTTAATCACAGGTAGTTTTTTGTCATCTTGGGGCATTGACCTCAAAGAGCACAGTGCAGAATTGTAAGGGACTGTTCATAGGTCAATACAACGTATGTCACGAAGGGGGAAGGCCAGTCAGGCGGTGGCAATACAAGGAACAAAATCAAAGCAAGAAGCCAGGTTCTGTACTTAAAAGACGAGAGCACAAGTTTTTTATTTTGTTTGTGAATGTCTCTCATAAAAATGACCTCAGGATTCAATTTTTCTTTTTAAGAAAAGTGTCTTGTCAGTTTCCAATCAAATTTCAAATTCAGCCCTTAAGAAAATATGCGTGATCTGTGTACCCGTTGAACGAAGAAATACATGTAATTATAATTGCAAAAGAAACGCGTTGAGAAAAAGGGTTCCCTACTTATAGTGTGAATATGTATAATAAAATGTTGCATTTATAATTCATTGTTGTGTTCATAGATGTTGAGATATGTGTTGTGTACGTGTATGGGTTTTAAATGTTCTAATTGGGCATTTTAGCTTGCTCACTGTGTTGATAATTTGAAATAGTACTTGTAGGTCAGATGTGTAGTTTTGAACCTTTTAAGATATATGTATATGGTAATTGATTCATGAAAACTTAAAAGTCATAAGATTGTTAGACAGAGAACAAGTTTTGGTTCATTTTATTTCTCATGATTCATACTTTAGTTTGAATTTCATTCACAATGATTCTGTTTCAAACACGCCAGCAGATGCTGTAATAATTTCTCATGGATTATAATGTTATCAGATATCTTTATTTCATATTTTTCTTAGGATTTTAAGTAATTATATGTTTTAACTGTTTTTGTATTGTCATCATATCTTGCTCACAGACATTTTCTTATCTTTTCCTATGTTTTCTTTAACTTCAAGGGACAGTTTTTAGTCATAATAATAATGATAATAATATTACATGTAGTCTTGGTAGTAATATAATAAATTATTACTTAGAACCAGGGTATATCTACTTGTACCTGACTCAGTCCATGAATAAATGGACCTGTCCTCATAGTTTTTTTGTTGTTCTTTCTTTCAGTGTATGTAAATTCAGTGAGATAAAGTTGTCACATATTGTTTGTCTTGGTTCCACCATCTTTGTCTTCACATTTTTTTCTTTTCGTTCGCGTACAACTTTGTGGCTAAGCCATCTATCAATTTGTCACTTTAGACTTTGTTTATCAATCTTTCATTTTAGTTATGGTTTAATTATGTTGTGTTCACTATAATAGCTGAGACACCTTTTCTTTTTACTATGACAAGAAGTCTGCGTTCACTATGTCACTTCCCTGTATTGTCTATCATTTTTATAATTATCTGTCAGTTACCTTTCTGTAAGTTGCATTCACTGTGGGCAAATTATTCACTACTTTCGTTGTTCATCATTGATGCAGAATTGTAATGTATAATTTTCACTGCTAGATCTATTTTTTTTTTGTTGTAGTCTGAAAGTGCTTATGACTAGGTTTAGGAAAAAGAGTGATGTTATTGGACACTCCACAGTCTTCTTTCCCTTCTGTCAGCAGCTGTAGTGCTCATTTAAGTAAAAGGGTCTGATTTTACTTATTAACACTGACATGAAGGTAATGAAATTCTGAAATAATAGTAGTGAAACTGATTATCTGCTTTCGTGGTCATCACAAGAATCATTTGTCTAATCATCCCATACATTGACATAATGCGCTGAAGATTACGAGTAAAGTACTGGCATTATCTTCATGGTAGCCTGGAGTGATGACTCATATTACTCTGCTTATTCTATGTACAACGTAAGCCTAAACGTACACCAGTCGTATCTACTTCTTTGTCGATCAGGTTCTCTGTTGTAAGTCATTTTCTCATAATGTATGTTGTATCCTTTTGTTGAAGCCAAGCATTACATGTCACTAATTGTTTCTGTTTGCCTTTTTCACAATTTTATTTTAGAAAAATGATCAAAGTAATGTTTTTATAGATCTGTGAGAATGTAGACGTGTCTCGTACTTGTTAATTTAGTTCATTTCAACTACATGCAGTAATGGTCTGTGAAATGAGCCGTCATGGTCTGTCTTCCATGTTTAACTTTGGAAAATGATGAGGTCCGTGACAATAAGAAGTTGAGATCTTGAGCGAGAGGAGTTGTGAAATCTGGATCATATAACATATAAGAATTAGAAATTTTCTTTTTTCTTTACTTTTAGAAAAGTTATCAAAATATAAGAATATTGCCTAAATCGTTTGTACATGATATAGTTTCATTTTCACAGAGTTATTATCATTATTACTATTGCTTTCTCTTTGTAATAATTTCTGGCAAGGAGAAATTATTCTGGCTGTATGTGGAAGGTACATGTTTCTCAATTAGTCATGAACAGATTTCACATGGTGGCTGTGCAAGCAAGACCAATTTGACTAGATTTCGAGGATTATTTGGATCTTTTTGTAAATCCAGGGTCCCCATTACAAAAAAAAAAAAACAAACAAAAAAATTAAATAGGGCTCTGCCTTCATCTCACAGGATTGCATGTTTGTTTTTTTTTGATAAAAGATATTGTCGGGATCTACCAAACATTCTATAATTTTCTGGGCATTGGTTAGATAAAAAGTGTTGTTATGACATGGAATATGATCAAAGGCTGCTTGTCATTGGTCATAATACTCTTAACAATGTTATTACATGATGCATTTGATAAAGTTCATGCTTGCAAGTTTCAACAATTAATATAGTCTTTGTATTTACTGACTGCAGTTTACCCTCCCTTGCTTCTGTCTGTAGGTAAACGTTTTCAGTCTTAATTCTCATGTGCTTGGTAAAATGTCATTTGATTCGTGAACTGAGACAAATTGATACTGTTGGTAATGTCAAAGTTGTCGTTGAAAGATAGCATGCAGACATTGTATATGATATGATTGATGTCATTGCTTTCCCCATCAACCTAACTTCACTCGTGCAATGTTTCACCAATTGAAATATATGAAATCTGGAGTAAATTCAGTTGTGTCTCTGAGTATTTTTTTGTTTTTGTTTGTTAAATCTACTTACAGTGAGATTTAAGTCAAACTGGGAATCTGGAGATGGCAAGTGTTAAATTTTGTATCCCTGATATTTTTGTGCGACTTTAGTGTCAAGTTCAGTCTCCTGGTTGGGGATGGTAAGCGTGTTGTCTCGGCTGTGATGGCCAAGAAATTGATGTCAAGTCCATGAGTCTGCAGAAATGGAGATAATCTTTTCTACATCTTAATAAGATGCCAAAAAGATTCTTTTTAAGTTCGTTGGGACAGTGTTACTAACCTACTGTTTAAGTGAAAGAGTAAACCAGACAGTATTGATAGACATGTGTACAGTAGAAACCTCATAATTCAAAGTGCTTTGGAATGGACCAAACCTTTGAATTATAGAAAGGGACATAATTGAGGTCCAAGAACGTCAAATGATTGTGCAATTACTTCCCTGGAACACCCAATCCCCACCCCCAAACAGAATTTCCCGCCATTTGATTTTCTTTGTCAATTCCCTCCCATCCACTTCCCGCCATATCTACTACAGTGTGTCGTTCCCATTTCCTTTTTTTTTTTAAATTTGACCTTAAAACGGACATCAGTTTTGTTGCTCAAAGTGCGTAACAAAGTAAAGTCATGTGCCACGCACGGCCTAAGGTGCCTGGATCTAAACAAAAAAAGAGCCCACCTTGCTAAAATGATGTAATATCTAGCACTAGCACGTTTCGCTTCATCCCTTACTCTCTCCCAGTCCCCTTCCCTTCACGCAAAAGTTAGTGATGGTTCCACACTGCTCCTGGCAGATAGGCCTAACGCTGTCCCCTCTGGGTGTAGTCTTTGTCATTCCTTTGTACATGATGTAATAGTCACTGAACACATCCTGCCTCAATGGATGAGTTACATCACAAAGTCTGACAAACAGTGTAGTGCTACACGTGGGCCTACGACTAAGCGACAACAACAACAACGTAACCTTTTCTGACTCTCACCTCCAACCCTGCCCCACACTGCATGCTCCTTGGTTAGGACTGAGCATGCCAGCTTTGCTCAGTCAGCGGAGCATCGCTTGCTTACACACTGTTGTTGGTCGCGATACTAAATTCAAATTATGAGAATCAAGTCATAGCCCTTGGTGGCGATCTCAGCTTCGAATTAAGAGAACCGAGCACTTGTAATTTCGAATTATCCGTACAAAATAGTTCGGCTTCTAAGGTTTCCACTGTATGTCACTTGAAAAGAAAGAAGAATCAGAAGAATAAAAATGGACAAAAGAATGGACACAAACTACATCAGTACAAAATGCCGGTTGTTAATAATATTAAAAAAATTTATTTCATCATCTCAAATCACAAGATGCACTGTTCACACAATTGTCAACTGTGCTACAGACAGCAGGGGGCTACTTCGTCAATGGAAAAGTCAGTCTTTAGTTTAGATAATGCCGCACTTAAGTGGAGCATACTGGATGGGCGTAATAAAATAACTACAACAGGAAATATAAGAAACAGAAACACCAAAAAAAGCTACCACTGGAATAAGCACTAGTGATATTACTATTACAATTACTATCACCTGAAAGATAATGTTTGTGATTCAAAATAAGAAAAACAAAAACAATTATGCTACATGGTGTAATGAAAATACAACAGAACTGCAGGCAACTCGGCCAACAAGATGAAAAATCACCTGCAATTTCAGGAATGCTTTAGAAACATCTAAATCTTCCCTAAATTTACATTTTCTCAAACTTTGGACAATGATGAAATTATTTTCTAAGCTGTGTTCCACTGTGAAATGAAAACAAATGACAAACACACACTGTGGGGGACAGTGACTGAATGATTAGAGCACCAAACTCCCATTTCAAGGCTCCTAGGTTTGAGTCCTGACAGTGACTATGTCATCCTTTGAAAGATACTTAAAACCCCACTAATCAGTGAGTTGTGTACTGGCATACTCTACTGGGAAAGTAAACCTATGATAGACTGATGTCCTGTCTAGGAGGTCATCTAGTATTTGTTCTGCTTCAACTGAAAACCACATGAACTCGTCTCATTGGGCCTTTGAAACTTTGAACAAATTTAACTATGCTTAGCATACATTACCCACACTGTCAATCACTACAAGGTAATGCTAAGGAGGAACAGGTGTGTAAATCAGATCACCTCATGAACAAAGTCAATAAGTCTATGCTTACTTTTTATTCATAAAGAACATGGCTTTCTTCGACTAAATTTATTTTTCAGTTTTATTAGAAGTGACCACATCAGGTCTCAAGCCTACATTGTACATACAGAGCCCACGATCAATGCAACAAAGATAAAAAGATACGCCACTTTTTACTGACACTGACACCTGAAGCCTAGTCATGGTGAACACAAATTATCACAAAATGTATGTTATAATTCAACATGGAAAAGGGCTTGAGAACACAACAAATATTCTGATTCATCAGTATGGCCGCTGAGAATAGTATTCACATCAATGCCCAAATTCAGTTCCTTTTTTTCCACCTGTTTCAGTTTACTTTCTTGAATGTAATGCGCAGGTGTTCTGTCATGGGCGTTTTGTCTGTTTGCATCTCGACCACTTGCTCTAGCTCATTGTCTGTGCGCTTCAACGTTCGCCTTAGCTGTGTAAGGAAAAAAAAAAAGAGGATTCAGAATCTACGAGGATTACAATCGTCTTTCTTGCTACGGTGGAAATGTAAAATAGGGTCCGCCGTGAAACTAAAAATGTAAGCCGATTAACGTCACTCGAGTAAACAAAAGATGGACACAAAAAACCCATCAGAAACAAACTTTTACATACTGCAATATACTTTACGAAATCAGGACAAATTTCTAATTATTTTGTTAATTTTGTAACTGAAAGAGATTCAAGAAAAATGACAACTTTTTTATCATTTTACATATTTACAGCTTTCAAACAACAACAAAAAAGTGATATAAAATTAATAAATAAACAAACGCTTATCAAAATTTGATGATATCCATGCCATCATAAGACAGGACCATCCCTGATTCATCCTAATAAACAATTCCGCCTCCTCAAACTTACCTTCTTCACCTCTGGAGGTTTGTTGAAGGATGCTCGGCCGAGGCTGGTCGTCTCCACAGTCAGTTGTTGATCCTTGACCTCTCCCTCCTGCACCTCCACTACACCTTCAACAATAATAACAATATACACATCAGCATAATAATACACACATCACATAATAACAATACACACGTCACATAATAACATTATACACATCTCGTAATAACAATACACACATCACAATAACAATACAAACATCCCATAATAACAATACACACATCCCATAATAACAATACACACATCACATAATAACAATACACACATCACAAAATTACAATACACATATCACATAATGACAACCACAGATTATTCTGAGCCTCAGCTGTTGACTTATTAAATGAGCATTTTGGAACATATATCATCTTGTCGACACTTATTGCTTGCTTTATCTCATGGTTCGTGCCATACATACAGTCCCATTTAATCTGCATTAAAGTCATTGCTTTAATAAAATATAAAATTTCAGCACTTTCTGTTTCAACATTAGTGTAGCGGTTTGGATTAAAAATGATCATAATCTTACTGACAGGTCCTTCAAACTAAAAACTTTTCAGGTAGGAACACTCTAGTCACTGAAAATTTATGAAAAGAAATTGTGAAAGACTACAATATTAGAATATTCCAACCTTTTAATGCCAATCTTTACATAAATTTGAGAAGGGATGGATACAGGTAATGATTACAGAATGATGAGACGATGTTGTTATTTTCCTGAAAAGGACAGGATGTCAGCCGCATAGTGATGAATATTCATTGCTTATTACCCTAATATTATTGTATCCTGCAATTTATAAGCACACCATTCTAAAAACCCAGGCTCATTAACTTACCTAAATTATGAGCAGCCATGAAAGCTATATGATTTGATTCAGGCTTGATGCGGATGAAGCCAGTCTCTCGATGCATTGGCATGCTGTTGTCTGGCTTTGATGAATAAAATCTGACCAAAAGAACAGACATTACATTATATTGTACACTTTTTGGTGCAGATAGAACATACCAAAAATATAGTCTTAGCATAAATTATCCTCAGCTAATAATAATATGTAGTGCTTCTGAGAAATAAAAATCCAGAGAGACAAAAAGAGAGAGAGAAAGAGAGGGAGTGAGTGCCTACACATCATATTCAACAGAATTTGTTGGGACACAAGTATAATGTATCTCTTCATTCTTTGATAGAATGCATTATGACAATATGACTCTTCTCTAAATTCTGGGTTGGTGCTCCAGCCCATTTGTGCCAAACCTTTCAAGCTTAATCTCCTTAACCCTTTTAGTGCTCAGTTAAAATTCCCGTCTTTTAAAAAATGACACATGAAACTACGATGAACGCTAAAACAAAAGCCATGATCGTGGCCCAACACACTCAAGAGGTAATTGAAAAGTATGCTATAGCCTAGACAAGTTGTTATTAAACTCTTCCACTTTAGTTTTCTCTTACTTGTATTCCACCATTGGTTTCATGGCTATAGGGCAAAACTCAGCCTCTTCCGCGTAGGTAAAGTCTTTGATGGTTGGATAGATGCCCTTTCCAGGATGTTCTGCTTTCCAGGTCCCAAACAGCCAGGACAATGGCTTGAGCATATCATGGTATTGAGCTGTGGATAAAGTTTAAAAAAATAATATTGTCTTTTACACCATGTCCTGCACAGTAATATTAACAACTTTTTGACTATATACAAGTGTCAAGAACAACTTTCAAAAGAATTATGAGTTGACAATAAAAGGACACGGCTGTAATAAAAGTTGTCCTTACTAGCCATTGAGGTGGCGTGGTTGCCGAATGGTTAGAGCGTTGGACTCCTAATCCAAGGATCCAAGATTCAAATCCGGGAGGTGACTGCGTTGTGTCTTTCAGAAAGACACTTTACAACATTTTTTTCTTCTCCCCACCCCGGTGTGAATTGGGTACCAGCATATTCTGCTGGGGAAGTATGTCTATGAAAGACTAGCGTCCTGTCTAGGAGATGAAGTAAAAATCATCTGTTCCGCTTCATGCTACAGAAACCGGGATAAGTTCCAGCTCTATGGGACTCATAGGCCAGGAAGGAACTTACTACTTTACTTACTAGCGATTGATGACAAATCGAAATTCAAATAAAACTCTTAAAAAAAAATAACCCCCCCCCCCCCCAAAACAACTTCCCTCCCTTAAAAAAAATGTACCCCATAAAAGCACATGAAAATAATGATTTTTAACAAGCAACAGCATTCTTACCAGTAACAGCCCCCGACATTTTAGAGGCAAAGGTGAACTTGGAGTTGGAAGATGTGCCTCTCACAGCCTTACCTGAAAAAAATAGAACCAAATCACAGTTAGATTCAGTCTCCTACTCCATGCAACAAAGACTAGAAAAAAAAACAACAAGAAACAACCAGGAAAGAAGGGGAGTGATTTCCAAACATGCTGGATGTTTCATGGATAAGTTTTTTTCATTTTTCACACCTTTTTTTATCTTATAAAGATACTTTCCTGTCACTGATTTTTCTAAAACTGAAAGCATGAAAACAAAATGCCTACAATGTGACATACGCTACAAAAATACAGAGAATCCACAAATAAACTAAAATATATCAGGGTTTGGTATAAATTGTGCTTTGCCATGAAATCCTATTTATATAAATATACAAGACAACAACTGGTAACTAGAAAATTATAATCACACAACGAGGTACTCATGAAATAAAAATTTAATCAAACTTGTTTCACAAAGTTTTATCTTTACAGTGACATGAATTTTAACAGTAGTAACAATCCAGTGTAAAATCTCTTAGATTATAAAAAGCATTATATATATTCTCAAAAGAAACAGGATGTCCACAGAATCCTAGCATCGTTAATAAGGAAAAAAAATAAGAAACAAAAAAACAAGGCTGTGTGTGTGTGTGTGTGTGTGTGTGGGGGGGG